>QQSR01000090.1:0-70562 GCA_003664465.1 Trichophyton mentagrophytes | reverse complement strand
TTTTTTT
This sequence comes from Trichophyton mentagrophytes, assembly GCA_003664465.1. Classification (NCBI taxonomy): domain Eukaryota; kingdom Fungi; phylum Ascomycota; class Eurotiomycetes; order Onygenales; family Arthrodermataceae; genus Trichophyton; species Trichophyton mentagrophytes. The sequence continues at coordinate 70,555 of QQSR01000090.1, read as the reverse complement.
TGAGGGGTTAGGAGGAAAAAAAAACACCCCATTTTAAAAAGCACTGTAAAAACCCCTTTAAAAAATAATAACAAAAATATTTGGCAAAAATTTTTCCCCCCGGAAATCCTCTATTATTTTTAAAAAAAAAAAAAAAAAGAAAAAAAAAAAAAAAAAAAAAAAAAAAAAAAAAAAAAAAAAAAAAAAAAAAAAAAGTAAACTTCCGACGGATATTCTCACATTTCTTCCGTTTCACGCTCTAAATCGGGATGTACGAGAGCAACATGGTCGTTACAACATATAACATTCCCCAAGGCGGAAAGTCTCTCTTCTGTTCTCTGGACCTTGACACTGTCCGGAATCGAGTTGCGTAGGTGTTGTAGTTCCTGGTCTGTGGTTGTGGTAGGCACTAGAAGGCCCTTTCGGTTTCTAAGACACGGTTAGTGCCGTTGGCCCTTTTAGGATCTGCGTTAGGATTTTGTCTGGCTTACCCAGCTGTCAAACGACCCACGATCCTTGTTCCTGCTATCGAGGCATGGCAGATGGGTATGACATCCTGCAACTCAGATTCGAATATGCTATAAAAGTTCTCCGACCCTCCAATAGCAACTATCGCATAGGAATTCGTCAATGTCGCAAACACGCCCACACTATAATACATTACAGTCAATATCGTGATCCACAGAAGAAATGCAAAAATTGGAAAGAAACAAACTGACTCGTTTGAGTTCTCGAATTGCGCTCGAACAGCCATGATGTGTTGATTAAGTAGAGATTCGGTGACTGTGGGTAAAGGAATGGTTGTGGATGAGAGTTTCGACTCGTTATTGAGGATCTTTTGATATTTGACGTCCAACGGAGCTGTATCCAGGAGCTCTTCCGGGGATGTGTTTGTTCTGATAGTTATTTGATGGAGGGGAAAAAGAAAGCAGGCGGGGTGTGTGGCCAAGCGTGTGTCTTCTAAGCCAGCAGGCAGCTAACTAACTGGTTAAACCGGCCTCTCTTGTCGGTATACTCTAAAGATATTCTAGAGAAAAGCAGACGGGCCAGGGGAGAAGAAGCGACAATAAATAGTTAGGCTGTTGAATTCGCAGCAAAGAAGAAGACGAAGATCGCGATGAAAAAAGCCGAAGTTGCTTGTTAATTTTGCTGGTGGAGCGTGTGTGTGACGGGTATATTACTAAAAATACGCTATTTGTGTGGCAGATGACATCACATGTTGGTATTTGTCGCGTAATTACAGCCCTATGAGTCAAAAATACTCATCTTCACGAAAAAGCCGGAGATGGAAGACGACGACAGGAGGACGAAGGCGAATAAACAAGGTGGAAAGGGGCGATGAAAGGCGCAGAGTGACTCATGGCAGAGAGATATGTCGGTGACGCTGGACAGGCCAAGGTGAGCCACCTCAATGGTCTCTAACGTTGACCAAGGAGACCGCCGTGAAGAGCGCATAGAAGGCGGGAGAGAAAGCCTCCAGGACTTGTTAACTATTTAACGAGTTACGCGGAAGAACGATGTCGTATAAGTGACTGATGATATTACTACTGCTCAGGGGTTCTAGACGGGGAGAGAGAGAGAGAGAGAGAGAGAGAGAGGCATTGAAGGCTACGGCTTGTGGCTGTGCTTCAATATGCGATTATTAACTCCAACATCAACAGTGACAGGAGCAATGAGCACTGAGCAGTGGTCAGTATGATAAATGTCAGCCTAGCTAGAGCTCTGAGGAAAGCCAATAACAGTTGTTCCTGGCGAAAACCTGGTCAAGATACTCCGAAGAAGCCCTTTGCTTTCAAACCGGCCGGATATCACACGCTCGAAGCAGTGAGCAATCCTGATTCCTCTTCAGTTGCTCTGACCAGCTCCTACCATGGAGGATGATGATTCTTCCTCTGATCAGCCCGGGAACCCCCTACCCTCCTACACGGATTATTTCATAGCTGGCTGTCGCCGTATTAGACCCGGTAACGAAATCGACCGGGGAAAGGATCCTGAGGTCCAAAGGGAAGAGGCCAAATCCTTTGTCAAGAAAGCATATGATGACGGGGTCCCTCTATCTACTAAAAGCGCTCTTCGAGAAATTCAGAAGCAGTTGACAAGTGATTTACGAGCCGGCCAAAAGGTGTCGATTAAGGGTATCGACGGGGTGACTGTGGAATTTGACGTAAAGACCGGTGACGTTGTGCTGTCAGGAACCAACTCAGAATATGTTGCGTACGTATTATCTCCCCTTCTCAATGAACAAAGCAAAGTTGAATCTAAAATAAAATTTAAAAAGAATGAAGCCCTCCGTATATTATAGGTCTCTAGCATCCATTTTGTCGTGTCGATATGGCATTAATATAAGGTATTGCACCATGGGAATCCAGCATCCTGTCTTTTTACGACACGATGTCACCAAGGAAATCATTGATATCAAGCCGACGAAGGACTATGATTCCGTGAAGAAGTCGTTTACAGATATTCAACAAAGATGGGAATCTAGTGATACCTGTCTACAGCTCCGAGCAGCGCTGAAGGATATCAAGCTGCCCCAGGATATCATAATTAATAAAATTGTTGCATTTGCATGCGGCTCAATTTCTGGTGACAGAAAAAGCCCCTCGGATGCCTACTGGGCTGCAAGCTCGAGAGAAAGGTCCTCGTATCAACATTCGATGCTATGCACGCTACAAGATACCCTAAAGGCACGAAAAGGATGCCACGAGGTCCAATGCTTTGCACAGGATCCTATATACACTGGTATCGACTCCAAGATTTTAGGAGAGGCTGGAATTACCATTGTCGAGGACCCAGAAGGCTTCCTCCAGGTCGATGATGCGACCGTGGTAGTTTCATTGTATCCCAATGCTCCTATCAAGCAGGTGGTGGCGGACATTTCTCGTCCAGCCGTGATAATATGGGATGTTTTTACTGAAGATGGTGACGGCTTGTAAGTTCTCGTAAAGAACATATATTATGGGTCTAATGCTGACGCTGCGTAGAACGGATCCAGTATCCTCTCGTGTTGAGGCTTTAATGCAAGGCTTTTGCCAGGAATATCAGTTCCCGAGTGATGACGACAATATGAGGAATATAGCTGTTTTCACGAGGACTGATATCTAGAGCATGGGCAGCTGGGGTTCTGCCCCAGGATTTTCTGGGGGGTTACTCAAGGCAAGGTTCTGGAATACTCAGATAACTATATGCCAAATAGTTTTCAAGTCACAGTGGTGACCGAGAAACCTACATGATTGGGAGCCTGGTTAACCCCTAGTTAGTTTAATAAATCCTCATATGGGTTTCCAGCCATGTCTTGAAGAAATATCAGCTGAAAATCAGCCGTCACAGCTACATCAACATCACACTTCCAAAGCTTTTCTGGTCAATCTATATTCCTCTCTGCTGATTTCGTTTCTGTTTCCACTCCGGCGTATCCTCTTCTCTGCACGATATCTGAGCAGCTTTAACCGCTTGGCATGTCCTTTTACTCCCGGTTAACACCACATTGCATGCGATTGTATATCGCTGATGCCGCTCCATAGAACGGAATTTCACCACCTGTGCGGACCACCATATCTCCCTATTTATATATGCAATGGTTTCTTGGAGCAAGACTCAGCGCCCAATCGCTTTTGCTACCCCAAGTAATGGTCTGGATGCTTATCCGGTCAAACAGGGTAAACTCGTGTCCAGAATTTCCCCATAACATCAATAAGCTTACCTAGACGTGCCACAGACGCTAAGTAAGGGTTTAGGGGGTGTCGAAAAGGGAAAAATTCACTGCGGATCGGATTTCTATCCTTGCCATGAGGCATCCAGGCTCTGTTTCCGAAGAATCGTTGCCATACCCTCAGATCTTATGCACAGGGGCTAGGCTGCGAGTTTGAACAGGGGCATCATACGGGAGCATCCAACGCGTCAACCGAGCATTAGCTTTGGGGAGCAATCACTGACCTTTTTAACATGGAATTGCTATTTTGATACTGCAAGAATCTTGAAACCCGGTCCCCGGATTGGTTGCTTCGATACGTGTTATATTAAATTCACTCTGTCCCCGGTGTAACTGCGGCCGACTGTCAAGCGCCAAGTATACGAACTCCTGCCAGGATTCCGCACGATATCCGAGCCTATATTTTAAGACGACCTGAGAGGCTCAGTTCCCTGCACGATAGTAAGTTGCTGCTTACACCGTGCTTGCTGCTAAAATCCAGAAGAAGCTGGTTGCTCATGCATTTCAGCCCGCCCCACCGCATACGAAAGTGAGAAGAAATGGAAAAAAAGAGAGAAGAGGGGGAAGCCCAGGAGGAGTGGGAGTGGGAGTAGGATTGGAAGGATGGAGATCGAATAGTGCAGGTCGTTGCTGGAGTGTAGTTATGGAGGGGAACAAGAGCTAAGTCGGCTGAAGCAACATGGCAAATGCTGAAAAGGCCTTAGACGACCAAACGGCGTTTCTAGAGAAATGGCTAGCTGACTAGTTAGTTATTTCTTCTCGCAGCGAAATTGAGAAAAGAGCAAACATCTGTCTGGCACCTCGAGAACTCGACTGCAGAGGACCTTGTCATCGAACAGGGAGTTATCACGATTGCTATGGGCATAACTACATGGCATCCCGTCCTGCCAGCAAGCATCTTTCACAGGGACAGACAGGGATGATTTGACTCTCCGCGGAAGCATGGCATGGCATCACACAGTCCACGGTTCAGCCAGAAATACAGTCATGCTTGTTTATGCCTGCAGGGAGGAAACTCCGAGACATTGGGCCTCCCCTTGACGGCCCTGAGCTGTGCTTCTTATGCCATCTGGCCTTTCGCTACCGTCTTCTACTTCTGGTATTTGCAAGGAAGCATCATGATAGTATATTTGCTCTTCATGCACTCGAAATACGAATATAAAGCAGCTCGCAGACACTGTAAGGGAAATCTTTTCTCACCTTATATATTAATCATTATCTGCGGAAAATGAACCCATGTGGTGTTAACCCTCCCATCTACCACTGGCTTCCACTTTTCTAGTGATCGTCTCCTTGTCGTGGTGAAAGAAGTCAATATAAACAATATACTACCACATAAGGAGCTGCCACATTTCTGATCTCTACTGATCCGAAGACATGTTGGACGACGACACTCCTACTTCAAAGGCCGTTGCTGGCGGTGTGCAGGCACAGAAACGCAAGGCCATGCAGACGTCATACCCTCCAGAAACAACTCGCCTGCGGATGGCTTGTGACAGGTGTCATGCACACAAGCTACGATGTTTACGGTCAGAGTCCACGGAACCCGGCAGTAAATGTGAACGTTGCCGCCGTGCTGCTGTTCAATGCGTCTATAGTCCACCAAATCGTCTAGGGCGTCCGGCGAGGTCACATTCTGGTGCCGGAATAGCAGCAAAGTCCACGACAGGTACAACTGCGAGCACACCGAGCAAAGAATCACAGAGTAGCTCGCATAATGCGAGCGCCTGGCCATCTCCGAAATCCCCACATCCACCCAGCCCGATGCCTTATCAAGATATATCCACTCGTGGGTCGAGCATGGATATCCTCGCAGACGAGAGCGGAGCGTTTGAAGATCTCCATCTAAGCGGGTCCCAATTTAAGCTTGATATGATGCCGCCTCTCATTAGCAACGCGAAACAGCCTTATGAGGATGCGAACGTCATTCGCAATAACGGGCAGGGATTTCCGATGGAGAACATACCCCATCCTAGACACATACCGTTTCTCGACAGACCAAATGCGCACATCCCACAGGAATTCACCCTCGTGGACGAAAACACAGCTGACTGCGTCCGGAAACTGACCGACCTAGGCCTTGCACAGTACAATCAACTTCGGCAGCTCAAACGGATGAGGAGCTGTACTAACAGGGATAAGCAGGGACTACTTACGCTATTACACAACTATCCAATCCAGGAGATTATGGAGACAGCTCGACAACTCACAGAACTAGTCGATCAATTCATCCAGGTACCGGTGATTGGGGGTGGTTTGCTCAGCTCTTCCCCGGACTCATCTGGTGAACCGGTTTCGGACCTGCAGTCACCGTTCTTCGGTGATCCTTTGGAAATAACCGACTTTTCAGACTTTCTGTCACAGCCATTTATATATGTTTCAGCTACACCGAAAAGTACAAGCTCTAACAGCAGCAACAGTCAGCTATCGTCTTCGATCTCGGCCGGCAGTGGCATTCAAATGGATACCTCGATAAAATTACATACCACCTCATGCTACCTTCGCCTAGCCCGGCTGTTTGTCCTATTTTTCACGGACCTCCACGATTTCCTTTTATTTCCAAACTTAGCAGATCCAATGCTCGACGACAAATCACGTTTGTTTCCTGGGCTTAAGCTTGGCTCCTTTCAGCCTTATATTGGGATAGAACTAGAGATTTCAATTGTGGTTCAGGTTAGCGAGCACATACTAAATCGTTTATGCAACTCGCTAGGATTGCCTCAGGGACAGGACACCGGTCAGAGTCGACTAAGGTCTGAAATGATCACGCCGGCTATGTTGCAGGTAGTTCAGGTGCAGGAGAGACTCGATGCTCAAGATGAAAAGGGGGATACATTCACACAGCTGCCACTGGTAATAAACAGTGTGAAGAAGATGATCAAAGTGCGACCATTTCTATAGATTCGTCAGGGGCAATTAAGATTGCTTATCCTCGCTCAACCCCGTTTTGATCGTCGCAACATCCACGTAATGGAAGCCCTTAAAGTTCTTCACAAATCGCACAATTCAGACTTATGCCTACTAATTCAATCATAAAAGCTCTATATCAATGGGGGACTTGAGAAATTCTCTCGCCTTCCGGAACGCAGGAACTCCTCGCTTAGTTCCCTGCTTGCGCGGCCCTGGTTCCGCGGAACTCGACGTCCGTCCTCCTGCCCTGCAACTGCATGCCGGCTAAGCGAGTCAAGGTGCATCTGCGGCCAAGTGCACACGATGTGCGAGCGACGAAGCTGCATTTCAATAAGTCCAGGCCTTCACGACTTGGCTGGAGAGTTGGGCTGTGCTTTGCATCATAATAGCAGTCTGATCATTTGGAATGGGCTTACGTGGGCTCTCAACGGTCACCTGAATCTTGGGAGGATGTCGAAAACCGCCGAATATTGAAAATCCTGGATAATAGGATCAGCTCTGTTGTAATGCGCCGAGAATCGTTACTGAACAGGGCGGCTTTTGAAAAATGCCGAATGTCGAGTGTCCATGCAGATGCACGTCAGCTTCGTATCAATATTTGTGTTTTCTCATGGTAGAGAATGGTGCCACCATTGTAGTCTCGAATGGAAAGATCGAATAAACCATTCCAGCTCAGAGAGCGCCGGGCAAGCGAAATACAATCGAAAGAAAGCCCAGAGATAGTCGCAGAAATGAACCGATCCCCCCGAGATATTATAACGTATATAGAATTCAAGCCTACACGACTGGACGGGCATCTCCATGTGTTATCAAATCATCCGGATGATTGTGTGCATGTCCATCAATACCTCCCTGCCGAGGTAGATTCCTTCGAGAAATCAAAGAACAGCCCGCAAGGATGGCTCCCGCTATAGCAAGCACCACATTGACGCCGTCCACAACGGCCCCTTCCACATGGAAGGCTCCGCTTCGACGGACGGGTGCGATTGACCAATACGAGAGAGAGGATGTCACACCCATCATCGTAACAGAGTTCTCGACAGCCAAACTCGCAGATTGGATTAAGGCACCAAATGCGGATGATTTGCTCCTTGATCTCGCAATCCGTAGTTCGTAAAGTTTCAAGAAGCACCCGACAAGACGGTTATTACCATATGCACTGGCTGACTGTTTCTTGTGATAGTTTCTGAGCGGGGAGTCGTCTTTTTCCGCCAGCAAGATGGGCTCACTAATACCGAACAGAAGGAGTTGATGCAACGCCTGGGCGAATTGACTGGAAAGCCACCGACCAGCCGACTTTCCATACATCCAATCTTCGAACAAGGAGCCGACGATCCAGAAATCAATACCATCAGCGCAGCTCAAGACAACAAGTTGCGTTCTATTGATTATTCTGTCTCAATCCCAAAGAAACAAAGTTCTGCTCATTGGCATTCTGATGTCGCATTCGAGCCTATTCCTGCAGAATACACCACACTAAGGCTAACCCAGGCCCCAAAGACAGGTGGAGGTAACATTTGGTCCTCCTTGACTTATGTACCCACAAGAAGGGATGAAGTTAACCTCTTGCACAGACACCTTGTGGGCCTCAGGATATGAACTCTATGATCGTATTAGCCAACCATACCAACGCTTCCTTGAAACTCTAACTGCTACCTGCGCACAGCCCGGGTATAATAAGGTCGCCGCTACAGGTAGATTCAAGCTCTTTGACGGACAGCGTGGAGCTCCAGAAAACATTGGATCAAATTTCTCCTCGGTTCATCCTGTCGTGCGTACAAACCCAGTGACGGGATGGAAGAGTATTTATTCCGCGGGATTCCATGTGCAGAAGATAAATGATGTCACGGAAGCCGAAAGCAAGGCTGTACTGGACTGGTTCTTGAGGTTGATCAACGAGAATAATGATCTCCAGGTTCGCTTTAAGTGGAAGAATGCTAATGATATGGGTAAGTTTTGTTATATCCGCCGATAATCATATAATACTGATGGTTGGCTTATGCAGCAATCTGGGATAACCGTTGCGTGTTCCACACTGCAACATTCGATCTTGAGGGTAGGGAGGATAGGTATGGTGTTCGTGCAGTTGGTGTCGGAGAAAAGCCGTTCTTTGATGAAAGGAGCATGTCTCGAAGAGAAGCATTAAAAGAGCCCGTACAAGCCCTCTAAATGGGGTCTTTGGTGCCGTTGAGCAAGTCCATAGTATAAGATCCTGCGCCTCCGTTTTCTTCCCCTGGTGTTTTGTTAACCGCCAGCAAATCCACGTTTGTTTTGGATTCGTTTCAACACGAATAGTACATGACAAATACTCAACATTAATGAGAGTTTCTGATGTTTTTGGAGCCCATCAATAGCCGTATACCAAAACCTCCTGCCCACGGACTGCTGCCTTGCGTTCTTTAGGTGATGCGAAAGGATGGAGCAAGGCTTTTTTAAAAGTTGCGGCTCAAGTGGGTCCAACTAACTAGTTACCAACCCAAATTCACTTGAACCCAAAAACCAACGGTCCACCTAACTATGAAGGGCGATCCTCGCCCAACGATTGAGACCATGTAAATGTTGTCCAGAATGCTGATGGTCTTTGAACGAATCAGACATCAAAAGTCTACCATGTGCATACATATGCAACTGATCATTCTGATGTTCGCCGGGGGCTTATCATAGCAGATGACTGAATTCTGACCTGTGACAGAGTCTACTCCAGGTAAACTCAACTTTCTCGATTGGACATTTATAGGTGAAGCTCACTGGGTATCTATGCCTGATACAAGTTGCAGCTCATTACTGCTGAGCTTTACATATAGCAGGCCTCCAATGAGCGGCAAATTTCTCAAATATCCGTGCTGCGGCGTAGCTTGGTTGATCTCGGCTGACAAGGCATCGAATGAAGAAGTTTCATGGGGCAAGGATCCTAGTTAGAGGTATTAACATACGCTGCTGCCTAGCTTGATAGTAGAAAGATGAAGGCTGGTTGCTCAAAAGGCAAATGTGACGCCAGATAATACGTCTATATAAAGGGCCAACATTCCCTATAGCCCCAAAGAAAGAATCCAACCTAACATATTGTTATGAATAATATCTTATACCCGGGATCATCAAACTTGGCTTAACTGCTTAGTATTACGGTATGTAGAAAGCATATAATAGAGCATCCACATTAATAGATAACTAACCAAATGAAGAAAACATGTGCAAAAGAAGTGTTAGCCGACGACAGTTCATTTGCGGCCACGTCCTCGAAACTCTCGGACATCTGGTCCCGGAACCGACATGCAATTTCTGTGGTATTGAAACCGGAAGGAATGATGGCATTGGCAGCTCATATACTCAAGATCCTTGCGATGACTGCAGAGCGAAAGGACTGTGGGCTCAACAAGCGAACGGGAAGTGGTACAAGAGAAGCGAGGGCAAGCCTGTTAGACTGGCACCTGGGTTTAGATTTCCTTGTAAGTAGGAGTTGATTATACCGAATGGTCAAATTAATAAAGCTAATAATCCCTAGGATATGGGTTCAGTTATACACGATTTATGGTTGGGTTGCACGCCATAATGAGTACTTTGTTACAAGCGCTCATCGAGGAAGGCATGCTTGTTAAGTTGACAGCCTTATAACGATAAAATTCCACTTAACTCTTCCCTACTGGTTAGACGCCATTCTCTTAAGCTAGTGCATCATTTTTGAACAATGCTCTGTAGACTCTGTAGAACGTTGAAACGGTGATTTTATACAGTATACCTAGAGGATGTCAAGTGTCTAAATATATAGATTAAGGATTTGCCTGATTGCCATGGTGAAAAATTTTGGTATCTTAACGGCTAAATACAAAATTTGGGATGGAATTAATGGTATATATCAATAGTTTCAGCGGGTATTGGGGAGAGACAAGACAGGTATCATCCATTAGTACCACTTGTGGAAGAATAATCCAAGAAAATTCACCGTTCGTCTCCAGACATAGAGCAAACTCCCCAAGGTAGCATGTATACATCTTTGCCATGCTGGTTGATAAGACAAGGCCAATTCGGGCCCAAGCAGTCCACGTCGAATCATTGATACACAAGCATGCTTTTCTTTTGCGCAATTGATTACCTCATAATTAGCAGGGGATGCAATATCCTTTGTCTTACGCTTGAAATCATAATCAAGCAGAGCCATAGTGGGATACACATTGTGCCAGCAAGCAGAGATTAACTCATCGAAGACCTCATGCCGATTAAGATCCGGGAACTCCATATTTCTAAACCGCCGGAATAGCTCATCTGGATTGTCCTCTCGGAGATGAATGTCCTCATATGGCTCATGACCATATACCATGGAATAAAGGAAAGTACCAACAGCAAATTGTTCGGTTCGAGCAGATGTAAGGCCATAGGTATCAATTAATGGCCCTGAAGTTAGCTTTATAGCCCATGGTTCGATGAAACTTTCAAGAAATTGCCCAATTGTTGTAGCGCGGTCGAAATCGCATAGTTTTAAGTTTAAATTTTTATCGAGAAGGCAGTTACCGAGATGCTGATCATTATGAGTATAGCCTAGCTTCTCCACAAAAGCAAGTGCAGAGCTTAGCTGTTGTATCCATCGAGCAATGAGCGCAGGATCTTCATATTGCTTCACACTCATGAGTCTGCCATGAAGGCCGCTAGGAAGTAACTCTCGCTCCTGATAGTTGCTGAAACGGCGGCCCACAGTATCGTTGCAGCAGTATGAGAGGAAGATAAAGTTTGGTAATGCAATAAAACATTCAACAATATCTAAACACCTGCCTTTTTCTTCAAACATGCGGTTGTAGAATTTGACTTCTGCCGAAATAGGGTTTTTGTCTGCGGCTAAGGCAGTGGAATGAGGAACTTTGACCACAATAGTTTCACTCGCTTTATGGATAATGGCTTTCGCTCCACAACCAACGCCATGTTTCCTCCTGATAGGTATCATTGGAGTTTCAGAACTGTGAGGATGTTGAAGTGTGTTTAAACTGTCGTGCTCCTTGGAGGGTGAGTGAGGTTGGTGTCTAGAAATATCTCGTGAAAAAACTAGGTTCGCTTATATAAACAACTCCAGAACTTTATTCCGGAAATATGGAATATTATATATCCGTAATGGACGTCGGGCCATTATGTAATCGTATATCAAACCTTAACCTCATTCTCTTTTCTCTCTTAATATGATCCCATCTGCGAATCAGGATCAGTTCTAACATGATACCCCATCAACCAATCAAAAAGCGGGCACCCAACCAACAAAAGATATCATGAGACAGGGTGTTGCCTCTGGCTAGACAAAGAGTATGCCTTGAGATGATACCACGGGCGAGCGCACGAACCTGCCGCGGCCTCCAAGAACGCACGACAAGACGGGCAACCGAGAGAGCAAGGAAGACACACAACAAGTCAGGAAAAAGAGGGCGAATGAGCGGCCGAGAATACACGGCTGCAGAGTGAGCGCGCAGGGCCAGGGACCCCCCACGTGTGGCCTGCGCTTCATGCCTGTGGCCCCATCCCCCCGCTTGGCGGCTTCCCGCCAAGTTCCTCCCGCCTTCTTCCGCTAGCTTGGCGCGTCTCTTGGCTCCGCGCGCTTGGCGGGCCAAGGAGCTTGCGCGAGCACGTGTGACTTCTATAGATAGGCGGAAGACCTTCCTTTTCGGTTCTTGTCGTCGTTTCTTGGGCCTTTTTGGCGCCTTTTTGGCGCCTTTTTGGCATATTTTTGCTCTGCTAGCTCTTACGGCCTCCCCCTTGCGGCCCAGGCTGGTGGTTAGCGAGGCAAACTCAAGGCTGGTCTATGCGGGTTTTAGTTCTCCCCCCCGGTCGTATCTATATATATATGGACTTCTCACATATATTAAGCCGATTCCTATATACGGGGCCTGGTATATCTTCACGCCTGTCAACGTCTCAAAGGAAACTCTCGCGCGTCGTCGACCTTCCTCCCCAGCGGATAGAGATAGACACAGAGAGAGACAGGGAGAGCTGCCGCAGCCATGGTTCTTCACCAGTTTGACTACGTCTTTGCCATCGGCATCATCTTTGCTTTCCTCGATGCCTGGAACATTGGTGCCAACGATGTCGCCAACTCGTTCGCGACCTCCGTCTCGTCGCGGTCGTTGACCATGATGCAGGCCATGATGATTGCAACGGTCATGGAATTTGGTGGTGCCGTTCTCGTTGGGTGAGTGCAGAGTGGCCCATTGATCCACCTCCTCCTTTGGAATCTGCATCGCTAACTGATGAGAAGATCCCGAGTGTCAGATACCATCCGTAACGGGATCATCTCGACCTCCAAATTCACCAAGGAGCCTGCTGCCCTTATGCTGGGAATGATGTGCGCCCTAGTCGGATCCTCTATGTGGTTGACCTTTGCCACTAAGATGGGTATGCCCGTCTCAACAACGTAAGCGAGCTTTCATGGCCCCCCTTTGTTGTGATAGTTAGTAACGTCGACTCAGCCACTCCATTGTCGGCGCTATCATTGGTGTTGGTATTGCGACTCTGGGTAAAGATGGTGTGCAATGGGCCTACAATGATGGCAAGGGTGTTGCCGGTATTGTCAGTGCCTGGTTCATTGCCCCAGCTATTGCCGGAGGTTTTGCTATCATCGTCTTCCTGATAACCAAATATGGTGTGCTTGAGCGCAAGCGTCCTCTACGTGCCGGTTTCATGATGGTTCCTTTCTACTTTGCCGTTACTGCTGGTATCTTGACCATGGTCATCGTCTTCAAGGGAGGTTAGTTTGGATTATCTCCAGCCCCGTTTTTCTTGAATCTATATGCTAATCGCTATTCCCTGGCAGCACCAAGTTTGGATCTCGACGAATTGAGCACCGGACAGGTCCTTGGCGCCATCTTCGGTGTTGCTGGCGGTGTCGTACTGTTATATGGCATTTTCTTCCTGCCATTCCTTTACCGTAAGCTCGAACTTGAAGATTGGCAGTTGAAGACCTGGGAGATCATCTACGGTCCTCTCTTGTGGAGGCGTGGACCCGTCCCTCCCCGCCCAGAGGGTACTGCCGTCGTCCAGGACTACTACAGAGGCCACAAGACCAAGGCTGATCTTACCACCACCCGTGGAGCTGCCGATGATATTGAACACGCCGCCGCTCCTCAGATCGACGCACAGAGCTCCGAGGATGGCATCAAGCGTGGCTCCAGCGAGGCCTCACCCGCCGAGAAGAATGGAGAACAGACCCTTGAGGCTCATGAGCAAGAAGCTCTGGGTCCATGGTATACCCCCCGCAACCTCTTCGTTAAGGCCAAATACTACTTCTTTCGTGGAGTTGACCGGGACGTTGTTTCCGAGCAGAACGCCACAGACTCTGCCAACTTCCTTGCCGGAGACCTGGACAAGATGCACGCTGAAGTCAAGCACTACGACAACAAAACTGAGCATCTCTACTCCTTTCTCCAGGTCCTGACAGCTGCCACTGCCTCGTTTGCCCATGGATCCAACGATGTTTCTAACGCCATCGGACCACTGACCACAATATACCTTGTCTGGGACACTAACACCATTGCCAAAAAGGCCGGTGTGCCAATTTGGATTCTTGTCTTTGGTGGTGCTGCTATCAGTAAGTCCAATTCAGCCTGAAGCCCTCAACTCACTCAGCTTAATTCACTACATTTATAACTAACAATGTCATCAGGTATTGGTCTTTGGACTTACGGATATAACATGATGCGTCAGCTCGGTAACAGACTTACTTTGCACTCCCCTAGCCGTGGTTTCTCCATGGAACTCGGTGCAGCTATCACTGTCATTCTGGCCAGTCAACTTGGCCTTCCCATCTCAACTACGCAGTGTATCACTGGCGCTACCGTTGGTGTTGGTTTCTGCTCCGGAACCTGGAAAGCCGTTAACTGGAGAATGATTGCCTGGATCTACCTTGGATGGTTCATCACTATGCCTGTCGCTGGTATCATCTCGGGCTGCCTTATGGGTATTATCATTAATGCCCCTAGATGGTCTGGCGTCGCTGCTTAGACTGTTACCTTTCCCCTTCCCCCTTCCGGCCATGATATAGAGAGTAGATGATATATCTCTTTTTGGTTGGACTTCCCTATGTTTTCTTAGTTTTTGTATACTTCTGTCTCACTCCTTATATACCAAATAGTTAATTCCCACTCACCGATGTGAACAATGCACTCTATTTCACACCCCCCTTGCAAAGCACATAACTACAGACTCGAGTGTAAATCCAATATATCTTCTTATCTTCTACTTAATAGTTATACCAAGTCAAACCTCATCAAATCCAGCTTTCATGAAAACCCTAAGCTGTGTCAGCCCTTCTTCCAAATCTTTCGTCTCACACACGTATCCAATCCTCACAAACCCCTTAAACTCTGGGCCAAAACAATGCCCTCCGGGAACAAACATAACCCCAACTCTATCAAATACCAACTTGCACAGCCTAACATCATCAACCGGCACCCCATTCTTTGAGAACTTAACGAATGCTATGGTGCCAGCAAGAGGTTTATACCAATCACATACGGATGAAAACTCTTCGACAAACGCAGTGAGAATGTTCAGATTGTGTCTTGCAAGAGTAGCGTTTCGCGCAAGCAGCTTTGACACACACTTCTCTCCAAGCGCAAAGGAAGCTACCCTGTCATCTAGCTGGCTAACGGAGATAGTAGTGTAATCGCGGGCATGGAGGCATTGGTCGATTATATCCTGGCAGGCGATAATCCAGCCGACTCTGATGCCCGCGAGGGCGTAAGCCTTGGAAGCCGAGCCAGTGACAATCACCTTGTCGTAGCCCAGGGAGAATGCAGATGCAGGTTGCTGACTGGTATCAAGAGAATGGAAGAGAGGCCTGTACACTTCATCGCAGAAAACGTAGATGTTTCGTTCTCTAGCGATATTGATTATCTGCTGGAGATCTTTAGTTGGTATGGTTTTCCCCGTCGGGTTTTGGGGATTACTGGTTACATAGAACCGTCAGTTTATGATAGAAATAGATCAACGATTAAACGAGTAACATACTTGAGGATAATGAGTTTGGTGTTTTGCTTGATAAGGTCCTTCAGCTCATCTACATTTAGCTCCCAGTCTTTCTCTACCGAGGTCTTCCAGAGCGTTACTTCTGCCCCCAGAGACTCCGGAACAGAGTAGAGCTGCTGGTACGTCGGATAGTGACAGACAACATGATCACCGGCGTGCACCAAGGTGTAAAGCAGTAAGAAGTTGGCGCTGATAGCCCCCGGAGTGATCAGTACATTATCTGAAGTCGGTGCCACATCCCCACTCCCGAGATGTACCCGAGCTATGCTGGAGCGCAACTCCTCGGATCCACGGATGACACCGTATCCCAGCTTCTGCGAGGCGTTGAACAAGTCTGCTAGCTTGGTGTCTCCTGCAAAGGAACAGAGGTCGTCGAGCGAGATAGGGGACGAGGATGTCTCTGCGATGTTGTACCTGGCCCGTGTCTCATACTCGTCCATCCACTGCACCGTCGATGATTATCATCAGTTACTCCACAGCACATCACCGTTGGCTTTGATGGATTATCGGATGAGCTCACCTGCTCCACGGCAAACGGTTGGATCACCACCATATTCACGAGCTAGCTCTGCTGTACTTTATAAGTGTCAGGTCGTCACACAATTACCGTCTTCCCGAGTCACCACCCATGGAGCTTCTCTTCTGACAGACCTTATCTGCATGTCATTTCCAGCGTCCGCGGATTCTTGCATGAAGAGCCAGCTAAGAGGAAGCTAAGAAGCGGGCGTTTCAGCGCCTCCCAGCTCTTCCCTGTCACACCAAGATCGGTTCATTTCTGGCTGGCATCGCCCTATCCGTATTTTATCAGCATTCAAGAGCGAGCTCTCCTGAGGGATCCGTAGATCGACAGGCACCTCACTGGCCATCCAACAGTTAAACTTATGGACCTAAGCACAGTTAGCTATCATCAGCACGTCCAACTGTACCACCTTCCAGCTCACATCCGTCCGTCCATCCTATCCTATCGCCAACCTCAAGCTACCAAGGAATTAAAATAAAATCAAGAAAAAAGCAAAAAAACTTTGCCTCTCCGACCCCCCTTTCCACAAGAAATGCTGGCCCTGCAGATCCACGGAAAAGAAATTCAGAAGATAAAAAAAATTCTCCTTCTCATTGGATCCATCCGGCTGCTCCATTTTTTGAATTCTCTGATTGTTCAAGCTTGTGCTTGTGGGACATATAGTCAAAGGGCGAAAAAGTCGAGCCCCTGAGCCTGTTTCCCTTGATATTATTGGCAGTTTTCAAGCTGGTCGGAGATGGGGGGAATATGGGTTCAATTCAGGGAGAAGAAATAATAATACTATTATTAAAGAACTAAACTAGAGCGCGGCGGGCCGAGGAGGCGTGGCGGATGGGCGCTATATAAAGTGGCTGCCAGCGCCTCTTGCTGGCGGATGGGTGTTTTGAAGATGCGGCTATCCATGTCCGCCCGCAGAATTCGTGCATATAAAACAGGCTGTTAAGGGCGGCCGGGTCGAAGTTGTACATTTCTCGGTTTGTTTCTGTTCTTTGTCAGTAGAGAGAGAGAGAGTCAAGTTGAGAAGCAGAAGAAAGAGAGGAAGAAGAGAAATTCTTTATCGCACATCAAGATGAATCTTCTCTTCATCACCACCAGAAGAATATTTTCCTTTGCCTGATAAAACTACAAGTCAAGCAGCAACTAAAAGAGAGCTTGGTGGAATAAAAAGATATAGCATAGCATGACTATTCGAACTACAGGCTGGTTTAGCTGTGGCCGGCTCCAGCTGGTCCGGAGCAAGACAGCCCTCCTGCTCTGCCTCTTCTCCGGCATGGCCCTGGCCTATCTCTTCTACTTCTACGACAACTACACTCCTGTTCCACCGCCAGCACCGCCAGAAGCCGTCAAGATACCTCAGGCCGTGGTCCTCCCTAAGACCAAATGGGACAGGGTAGGCTGGGTGAGGCAGCTGGAGCCAGAGTAAGCACCCAAGGTTGAGTTGACGCGTCTGTATTATCAGCTATGCTAACATGTTAGCCAGGTGGACTCCCTTTGTCTATTCTGTGGATGGTGATGAAAGATATACCCTCCGCACACCCAAGAACGTAGGCCGTGAAGCCATGGTGTACCTCTCCTTCATCATCGACTACTACCACTCCCTGCCAGAGGTGATGGCATTCACCCACAGTGCCAACAAGCAGTGGCACAATGACTTCAAGGGCCGCAAGACAGTCAAGATGCTCTCTGCCCTGCAGATCCAGGCAGTCAAGCGGAAGGGATACGCCAACCTGCGCTGTCTCTGGGAACCGGGCTGTCCGACCTCGCTTAACCCGCTCAACCCGACTGAGATAGATATACGCGAGCAGAATGAACGAGCCCACCTACCGGAAATATACATGGAGCTGTTCAACGTCAGCCGGAGTGAGGTGCCCGAGCATATTGGCGGAGTGTGCTGTGCTCAGTTTGCGGTGACGAGGGAGAGAGTGCAGCAGAGGCCTCGGGAGGATTATGTGAGGATGCGGGAGTGGGCTTTGGACGCCCAGTATACAAGCTTTGGAGTTGGATGGGTATTTGAGCAGATCTGGCATATCATCTTCATGGAGGAGGCCATCCAGTGAGTCCTGTCCTTGCTTCTTGGGCGTCTAGTGGCTGAGCTAACGGGTAGTTCTGTAGTTGTCCGTCTGAGGCACAGTGTCGGTGTGAGCTATTCGGCGTATGCACGCTATAGCCAGAACAAACAGCAATGAGAGGAGTACATTCAAACTGATGGATTCAGCCGGGTATTTGGCAGCCACAGCACAGCAGCGAGTCACCCAGGGGAAGACCATAGAAGGACCCAGGGAAGATCTCGAGAGCTATCCACCGGGAAGACTGGAGAAGGACTTGGAGTACGGGCGTTGCACGGCATAGGAAGCAAGCATTGGAGCATCTGGATAGACATCTCTTTCTATTAATAAAACATCACCATGAACTACCATCTGTCTCTTGTCTCTTCACTATCTTCATCATCATCATCATCATCATCTTCTTCTTCTTCTTCTTCATCATCAATCATCATCATCATCTTCTTCTTCTTCTTCTTCTTTCCTTCTTTTCCGAGGCTTCTCCACGTGACCTTAAACCCTGACTAATCCATGACTCAGCTTTGCACTGTTTGCCCGCGCTAGTCCCGAAGCAGCCGCCCTCGCCCGCCCGAACAACCAAAAAAAAAAAAAACTAAAAAAAAGCTGCCTCCGACGACGACGTCAACGTCAACCTCAGCTTTGCCCGCCTTTGACTTCTCTCCGACCGACTGACTGCCTGCCCAGTGATCTACCGCTCTGCTCTGCCTCTACCACCTCTGCTGAGTGTTGTAGAAGCAATAACTCCCGCTGCAGACACTGCTCGCAGCCCACTTTGGCTGTTCCTGCTTGCTTGTTCCGCCGGATTCGTTCTACTGCTTGGCTGGTGACTGGCTCAAAGATGAAGCTCACTTTCAGGGTGCGC
The DNA here is from genome assembly GCA_003664465.1 of Trichophyton mentagrophytes. Taxonomy (NCBI): domain Eukaryota; kingdom Fungi; phylum Ascomycota; class Eurotiomycetes; order Onygenales; family Arthrodermataceae; genus Trichophyton; species Trichophyton mentagrophytes. The sequence continues at coordinate 51,512 of QQSR01000090.1, read as the reverse complement.
GACACCACCACCCACCACCACCATCACCATCACCCACCTGGCCCTCCTGCTGTCAGGCTGGAAATAAGGACCTACTTATAGCTAACCTCTTCTTTCTCTGTCTACAGGATCTGAAGCAGCAGAAGTTTGTGATAGATGCTGAGCCCTCCGACAAGGTCAGTCTGTGGCTTGCCTTTTCCCCGCCATCTTTGCCTCTATTTGCTATCTAGGGCTTCTACTACAAACAGCCTTTGAGAAGACCGCCTGTTAACCACCCACCCATAGATCTTAGATGTGAAGGAGAAGATCGCAACTGAGAAAGGATGGCCTGCATCGCAGCAGAAGCTCATATACTCGGGTACGTTGCGCTGAAAGTGGTGGCCACCGAAGTCGTGGCACTCGGCATGCTCGCCGATAACTGACTTGACCCCCACACCACCTACAGGCAAGATTCTACAAGATGGCAACACAGTTGAGTCATATAACATCGAGGAGAAGGGCTTCATAGTATGCATGGTGTCCAAGGTATGTCCATTTCTATTGAGACGTGTGTGAGTGAGTGTGTGTGTGATTTCTGTGGCCTAACAACTCCATATAGCCAAAGGCTGCTCCCTCGGCTTCTGCAGCCTCCTCATCCCAGACACCGGCTGCTGCACCATCAGCTCCCGCTCCCGTCACTCCCTCAGCTCCTAGCCGTGCAAATGCTGCCGCTTCAGAGACTCCCGCTACCCCTTCGCCAGCTGGTGGTGCCAGCTCGGGTGCGACATTTAACGACCCATCTGCTCTTTTGATGGGTAACCAAGGCCAGGAAGCTATCACACAAATGTTGGCCATGGGTTTCTCGAGAGGCGATATCGACCGTGCCATGAGAGCTGCGTACTTCAACCCAGACCGTGCCATTGAATATCTGCTAAACGTATGTCAAATTCTAATATCCCTACTATAATAGTATGCGGCTTGTTTGCTAACATTACGGTTGTATAGGGTATCCCTGAAGAATCCGAGAGAGAAGCTCCTAGTGCCCCCGCTGCAGCAGGAGGCGCTGCCAGACCCTCCACCACCTCCGAAGAGCCGTCTGACGCCCAGGTCCAGGAATCCCTAAATCTCTTTGAACAAGCCGCCGCGCAAGCGAGCGGAGGAGGAGGTGCTCGTGGTCGTGGTGCCGGTGCCGGTGCCGGTGCCGGCGGGGCAGGTGCAGGAGAAACTGCAGGGAGCCTTGGTAGCCTAGAGTTCTTGCGCAACAACCCTCATTTCCAACAGCTCCGCCAGCTTGTCCAGCAGCAGCCACAGATGCTCGAACCCATCCTTCAGCAGGTTGGTGCCGGAAACCCTCAGCTCGCTCAATTGATCGGCCAGAACCAGGAGCAGTTCCTGCAGCTGCTCAGTGAGGACGTCGATGACGAAACACAGCTGCCACCGGGTACTCAGTCCATCAGTGTGACGGAAGAGGAGAGAGACGCGATTGAGAGAGTATGCATTATACCACCGTTTTTCCAAACCTTGATATACATACCATTGGGCTAACTTTCTCGCTCTAGCTCTGCCGCCTAGGCTTCTCTCGCGACTCCGTCATCCAGGCTTACTTTGCCTGCGACAAGAACGAAGAACTGGCTGCCAACTTCCTGTTCGACCAACCCGATGAAAATGAAGACCAACAGTAGTTGCCCGCCATCTACCCACCCGCTCTGCAGTTTATGTTTCTTAACGTCCCCCCCGCATGCTTGTTACGCCCGTCCGTCCGCTTCAGTACAGATAGCCAGCCTCCCCCTTTTTTCCTCATCGCCGATGACTTGACATCTTTTAGCTATCCGAATCTCTCTCTCTCTCTCTATCCTCTCAGACGATCCCCCGAAAAAAAGAGGCTCGGCTACACACTTACACATAACCCGCGTGCGCGCACAGCTTTTAATTCTCCAGACGACGTGAAATGAAATGACATGAAATCCATATTTATCCCTTCATACTGACTGACCTTTCTCTACCCTTACTCCTTTACTCTGCTGCTGGACCTTCTTTACTCTTCATTGAGATAAAAAAGGGAATAGGCAAAATATGTATCCTAACCAAGTAACGTAACCAACCAATAACAACTATGTTCTTTCACATATTGTCCTGCATTAATCTAAAGTAAAGTAACAGTAAGTAGGTCTAGTTGAAAAAAAAAAAAAATGCTAACAAGGCCTAGTAACCAGCCAAATAACCAACCCATGCCTGCCGAAAACCCGCTCCACAGCCCCCCATAACCCATCATCGCCCGGATCAAAGTCATCCATGTTAACGTGTCTATCATACTGCCATAGCTTATGCAGCCGTATCTCTCGGGACGGCACATCCGCGCTCTCATCCTCCCCGCCATCGGGGACGACAAACTGATCCAGAAAACTCGCTGATCGTGGCGCCACAAGAAGCGTCATGTCACCGCCTTCCACCTTCACCTTGGGCAGACCCTGGTGGAACTCGAACGGGTTAGAATCGCGCGTGCACCGAGGTACGCTGGAGACTGTCCTGGCAAGAAAATCCCCCCGCGCCATACCCTTTAGATCATGCGTTGTGATGCTGAATGCACCCGTGCTGCTGCCGTCTCCTACCAGCCAGTAGGGAGGGGAGTATGTTTTCCACCACAACACAGAGACGTTAACGGGCGGTTGCTGGGATGGTTGCAGGGAGTCGGAGAGGAGCGTGGGTATATGTATTTGTGCCGGAACGACTCCGCCCTGATGGTATATGCCCATTAGAGCTCCCAGGGTGCAATTGAATACTATCCAGCCGGCCAGGAAGGTGCGTGATCTGGGCGGTTTGAAACATGTGAGTAGTAGTGGGACGCAAGGGAGCAAGAAGCGCGCTTCCTGGTGGGGGAAGAGGGATATGATTAGTGTGCCGAAGAGGGCGGAGTATGCGCGTGTGTTGCGGGTGTGGAAGGTAGGTGATACCATGCCCCGGGCGAACAGGGACCAAATGGAAACGATGTATGCGGGACCCAGGAGTAAAGGGAGGTTGACTAGGAGGTGGTTGTAGCGTGGATGAAGTCCGTGAGAGGCCAGGTTTGAGCTATCGGAGTTGTAGAGGAGGTTGTTTAGTGGTGTTATGGTTGGGTTTCGGACGAAGGCTGAGAGGGAGTCTGGGAGGGTGTAGAAAGCTGTGTCAATGGCGATTGCGAAGAAGGAGAATAACAGGCCGAAGAATGCGAGAGAAATTAACGAGAGTGGTCTGCCGGCTGTTAGTATATATATATATGTGTATAGGTGTATATATAGATGGTACGTACTTGTTAACGAAATGAGGCACTAGTTGCAGTGCGGGTATCACGATAAAAGCGGGAAAAGTGATTCTGTTAAACACGCCCATGACGACCACGAGCGAGAGAAAAGCACAAGTAAACACCGACGATCGATGCTAGATGTCCGTCAGCATATATACCACTGCATAGTTTTACCACTGCATAGTTGTAGACAACCCACCTTGTTTTCGACGATACGCTGTATCAAGACCAAGCTCCAGAGCACCAGCAGCGTCTCCAGCGAGTTCGAAAAAGTATGCGTCTGATATGTCCAGGTAACATAGCAGCTGGCCACAAGCACGACAGCCTGCCTCCTGCGCCGCGGATTCGGCACCAGCTCATGTATGGCCCAGTCCTCGAGGATGAGACTGAGCAGGAACATGGTCAGACGCAGGACATGGTATACCAGCTGCGGCGGCGGGTTTGGGTTGTCGTTGCCGGTCTCTGCCCAGAGCCACTTGAGCAGCGTCATGGGCAGGCCGTAGACGAGCCATAGCGGGAAGATGCTGCGTATGGGCGCGTCAGAGGTGAATTCCCACGTTAGATGCGACGGAAAGGAGAACAGCCGGCCTGAAGAGTAAATTAGTTCGGACTGATGCAGGGCTTAGTGGGGAGGAACTATAGGGGGAGTGGGAGGTCGGCAGCGCAGCGTTTACTTACCGGCAAAGAGCTCGGGGCCCTGGAAGTTCTCGTCTGGATGGATGTAGCTTGGGCAGAGGGCGAGGTAGACGCGCACCAGCAGGAGCAGGAGATACGTCCTCCGCCACATGGTGAGTATCTTGAGAGCTGAGCCCGTCTGTCCGCGTCTGGGACTGTCTGGGGACTGTCTAGAGGAGAGTCTGCGGGCGCATCAGAGGGCCGGGCATGTCTGTCTGGCGCATTCAGTCAAGCCACTGCAGGTAGCTAATGGGCTAGTATGGAGTAGTAGTTGGTTAGTTAGTGATAAGTGGCAGCAGTTTGATAGTTGGTAAGATGTAGCCGCAGTGCAGCTAGCAGGACATGCTAGACAGACAGACAGACAGGCAGGCAGACAGACAGACAGATAAGGGACAAGGAGAAGAGATGAAAGGGCCAGCAAAAGAGAAGAATGGTGAAGATGCAGACTCTGAAAGGAGAAGAAGAAGAAAAGGAAGATGAAATACGAACAGCCAATGACAAGGACAGCTCACATCAGATTGCACAGAGGAAGCTTTTCAACGGGGATCGAGGGCGATGGCCAGCAGTTAAACAGGATCTCTTGCGGCCTTGGATGAGTATGTAGCGAGTTAGCGAGCTAGCGAGCTGTCTACTTGCTTGATCCTTGTACTCCGTACGGTGTAGACATTATTCGCAGAGTGTAGTTAACTATTTGACTGGCGAGTGAGAGGACAGCCAGCCAGCGTTGGCCGCCGGAGTCAGCGAGGCCAGCTATCTTGAAGGCCCGTTTGGACGACGATGACATGGGCCATCTCTGACCGTCTGGACTATTGTTCGCTAGTTGATTAGCTGGTTAGTTATTATTTACGATCCGAAAGGCTAAAGCTAGTTACTTTGATGGAGCAGAAGTAGAGGTACTTCTCGCCGTTGTAGATACGGAGTAGAAGTGCCTTGGAGGAGCAGTCAAGGCCGTATCCAGGGAGATATACCTAGAAACCCTTACTTCAGACTCTCACTGCCTACTGTATTCTCTCTCTGCATCTCCTACCAGTCACTTCTTTGCCAATATCTACTCCTTCACCTCCGCGAAGGCCGGTAGTCACTTTGTAACTGCTGGAAAGATGGAGACTCCCCAGCGGATAAACTAGTTAACCAGGCGTAACTTCACTGCCGTTGCACCCCATGAGCCAACTTCTACCTCGTATCTTCTTTGACCTTCTTCTCTTCCTCCATCTTTCAATCATCAACTTCGTCTTTCCATCATCGACTTCTCTCTTCTTTCGTCATCGACTTTTTCTGCTTACAAAGAAAAAGTACCATCACGTGATTATTTAGCCGCCCTTTTCCCTTTTCGGCTTCCGCTTCTTTTCTTCTTCTTCTTCTTCTTCTTCTTCGACTCCAACGAACAAACAAGAAGACTCGCAACAACGACGACAACGACAACGACAACACTTAAACAATAATAACACCAGCCGACAAAGCCGACAGCTCTTGTCTCTCCTCCGACCCCCCGCTTGTCGCTGACTCTATAAAAAGCCACTCGGTACGCCTTCTTCCCCAGCTCTTCCCCGACCCCTCCAACGACAATACAGCTAGCTTCCACAACTGCTTACCCAGCATAAGGCGCATCAACTGACTGCTTCCACCAGAACACATACATAACACTCCGACACTTCTCGACACCACCGGAACACTCTTCTTCCTCTCCCAGATTAATCATGGCTTCCACCGCGACCAACAAGATCACCTTGACCAGCTCCGATGGGGTTGAAGTCACTATCGGTAGGCAGACACAGACACACCCTTGCTTGCTACTCCGGCGCCAGGCAACAGCCTCTCCACACACCGACAAACTAACAACACCGACTACAGAACGCCAGGTAGCTGAACGCTCCATCCTGATCAAGAACATGCTCGAGGATCTCGGCGACTCCGGCGAACCCATTCCTATTCCCAACGTGCGTTTTTTACCTTTTTCCTTCCTCCGTCATGCTTCGTAGCTAATTACATCATCCACAGGTCAACGAGTCTGTTCTCAAGAAGGTCATCGAGTGGTGTGAGCACCACAAGGGCGACCCCCCAAGCACCGGCGACGATGACGTCGACTCCCGCCGCAAGACCACCGACATTGACGAGTGGGACCAGAAGTTCATGCAGGTCGACCAGGAGATGCTCTTCGAAATCATTCTCGTTCGTCAAGCCCCCCCTTTTGGTTGGTGTGAGAAGATCCATTTGGAGTGGTGTTTTAACGTTTTACTAGGCTGCCAACTACCTCGACATCAAGGCTCTGCTCGACGTCGGATGCAAGACCGTCGCAAACATGATCAAGGGCAAGTCCCCCGAGGAGATCCGCAAGACCTTCAACATCCAGAACGACTTCACTCCAGAAGAAGAAGACCAGATCCGCCGTGAGAACGAGTGGGCTGAAGAGTAAGCTTCCCCTCCTTGCCGCCTCTCTATTATTACGTATATCTAGCTAACAACACATCTAGCCGCTAAACACAAATCATACTATTTACCCCACCCTTACACGATGTCTACGTGATCATGAACCTCTCCCTCAAAAGAAATGTTCCGTCTCATCTTTACTCTCAAACGACACGGCTTCTTTTACCCCATCTTGATATGTTGACTCCTTGTCCTTTTACTCTCTTTCCTGTCTGTTCCCTCCCCATTACACGAGAGGCGTTTGGTTTGCCCTGCTGTTCAATACTCAACTTCTACCCCCCTAACTTTATTGTTTATTTCTCTCTACCCCTTTCTTTCGTAGAATATGGGCTGGTTGCATCATCATCATCATCATGATCATCATCATAGTTCTTTTCATTCTTGCTTTTTGTTCAAGGGAAAACACACCAGGCCGGTACAGTAGCTAGGGAAGTTACGCAGCTTTAAGTCACTACATTAATGCATCAATAGTATGAGCCAATGAAAAAAAGAAAAAAAAAACATTTACACTCCTTCAACGGTGTTTCTTTTACATTACTTCTCTACAAATGTGGTCTAATATGCTATAGGTCCAACAAATGCACCAGGACCAAACAAATTTTAGCCACATGGGAAACATTTCCTTGCATTGTTTATTTTTTTTAAACTATCCCTATCCATATCCTCGTAACAGAACCGTTTCATTCATCGTTCATTTTCCACCCCATCTGGTGTAAGCACTTGGTGCGACTTGTGTGGTGATTGTCAAAGGTCGAAGGGTCGAGACGTGAAGTTGTTGAGATGAAAATGGACGAGAATGTATGTAGTGTCGGAAATGGGGAAATGTAGGCAGCTGAGAGTAACCGTTTAGATTCCGAGACGGGTCTTGCGCCAGTGTCTTCGCTTGGCGTTGTATCTGTTGGGATATCCAGTTAGTTTTATGTTCGAAGACATGAAGCGGTGATTTCCCAGATGTGTGTGAGTGCGTCCATCCGTGTGTCTGTCTATCTGCATTCGTCGAGTCTGATCGCTTGGATGATGCACGGTATATGGTGATAGGAATCGTTTCTCAGTTCCTCAAATCGGCATATCGATCAAGCTCTCGTCGCATAGTAACACTCCCGGCATACGATCGACGGCTGGCGACATCCCACCTCGAGAAATATCGACATTTTCTCCCCCCGCGAATGTCACAGTTCATGCCCCTCGACTGATCCCAGACACTCCATCCACACGCACACACACACACATTCATCTGCAAAAAGCCACCATCCCAACGCAGCAAAGAGCATCCTACCTGATGGTGTTGCCAGTTCTCAACCGAATCCACTGTGGGATAGGTCTGTTCTGCTTCTGGGCTTTGGCAAGCTTCTGCTTGGTGCGGAAGGACTTCTGGCTCTGTAGCGAATCGATCAGCACCGACACTCCATTAATAACTCCATCCCGCTGCTCCTCTCATCATTTTCAATCAACTTACAGGCATCTTGACGGTGTTTCGTGAACTGTCGCGTCCTTGGATATTTTGAGCGTTGCGACGTGAAGTTTTTCTATCGTCAGGAATTGAAAAAAAAGGCAGAAGTTCTGTGTGAAGTGGGCTTGGCTCGCTTGGCTGGTTTCGGAGATCACGTGATGCGACATCGCTTCGAGAAAGTTTTGTTAACGACGAACACCCGCGACAAACATGGAACTTCTCGACTGCGCCGTGCAGTTAGCGAACTACAAGGGCCCCTAAGGGTTGGATTGGGTTGGGTTGGCTGCTTGGGCTGGTTGTTTCTGATCCATGGAGATCCAGGGTAGGAACTTGACGTCCCGGGGAGATGCATGCTTCATACGACGCAAGGGGGCCGACAGTCTCGCGGCGAAGATTACTAACTGTGAGTCTTCTTTAGGGTTACGATTTGGCTGGAGATCATTATCATCTTATCGTTGATGCCTGGTTGACTCGGAGCGATCCGTGATGCCCATTCAAGGCACGCAGGACGAAGGATTGGACGGCGTCCAACTCGGGGAGGACCACGGAACGCTCGATCACCCGTATCCGCCCAATTTACCCGACGCTGGTGGCACCCCAATGACAAATGGAACGCATCCTCTTTCCTCATCTCGGTAAACGAGTAAACGAGGAGCGAAGAGCTTCCTTGAAAAGCTGGAACTAAACTTGATATTATTTTTAGATTAGGGTAAGGTGTCTTTACCGCCGCCACCGCTGTGCTCTTCTGTTCTGTCCTGCGGTGTGCAGCAACCCCTTTGGGCGGCCAAATCAAAATCAAGTATAGGGATGTCGAGGGAGATGGGGCTCTTCTTGAGCTTCAGCCGTCTGCCAAACGGATCTGTAATGGGAAGTGGATCAGGGGTGAGCCACTTTCGCTCCCTCAGGTTCTAAGCGAGCGGAGACCAAACTTGGATTTAGCGCAAGAGCCATCATCCTCCCAGGTTGCTTACGGAGAGCATCGATATACTTTTCTTTCATCCCGGACGATTACTCGGCTGCCGACGACTAAGAGGATTTTTCCAAGGCGGATTGATCTACATACATACAAGCTCAGCCTCTGCCCTTCAAACTTGAGCAGTATCGATCAGGATTGCATAAAATCTGCCAGGATCCATGCCAACTTATAGCGTATGGCGTACGGAGCACGGCGTATTGAGTACGGAGTATAGCAGGCTTCCTCAATTGAACTCGGAGCATGCCAGGGAAAGCGACGGAATGCTGCAGCCTAGTCTCGGGCATCGGATAGATTGAAGGTGCGGTTGTTAAGCAACTGGATCCCTTCCGGGGTTAAGCTTTTTGCGCGGCATTCAGCAACCTCAGAATACGCAATTTACTTTGCTGCCTGGCACCCTGGAAACGTTGGCAACCCACCTGAAACTCGCGAATATAACAAAGCAATCCATGCAAACGAACGGAGGAGATATGACTGGTGTCTGCATACGTTGACTGTCTGTTGGCATAAATTTATCTATACGACCCATGCCCCGATTGAGATATGACTGCGATCAAATCATCTTATTCGCTGGCTCGTATCCGAGGTGAGTCAACCGAAATTTTTGAAGATGCATAACTATTTTTATGCCGGTGACTGTATTATTACATCCTGCACACGCCTCAACAATGTCAATTTAAAAGCACTCTATGATGTAACGACGCAGCTTGTGTAACGAGCGGTCGTTACGCTATGGGCGCCATCATACCGTGGACGAGGGACGCAAGTGAGAGGCGAGAAGCTTCTAGCATAAAGCTTCTCAATATCGCATGGCAGCCAACCAGCCAACCAGCAGTACCGTATTTTTAGTGAAGGTCGGTACCGATGACATATTTTCGGATACTCTGTCTCCAGACTCCGTGCAGGGGGGCGTATTGAGTTCCAGAGTTCTCCATAACGGATATGGGGCTGCCCGGAGAATGAACACCCCTTTAGCGCGGGTGGACCTTTTTTTCCCACCAGATGGCATCGAGGTATATAGGTATAAAGGACCCAGCAATTTCTCCCCCCTCCTTTGCTTGGCCGTGGATTCTATCATCATCTTCAACGTCTGCCTTGAATTACTCCGTACCTTGCGGAATAATCGCTCCAGCGGGCACGGTCTTGCTCTGCTTGGCCCTTTTCCAGCTATTCCATCTTCGTTCAACGGACTACTGGGAACCGCATGATCTGATTTACCTCACTACCTCTTCCCTCTTTTGAAGAGGTTATACCGTTTTTTAATCCTCTTTCTTGCTTTAACGAACTAGATACATTCCGTCAAAAATGGTTGAAGTGAGCGAGAAACCGAATACCCAGGATGACGGCGTCAGCAAGCAGGAAAATCGAAACCCGGCTTCGTCGTCTTCTTCAACTTCCGATAAGGAAAAGGTTGCTAAGAAGGGAAACTCGGATGCCACAAAGAGCTCGACCCCAGAGGATCTAGATGCTCAACTTGCCCACCTGCCGGAGCATGAGCGAGAGATACTCAAGCAGCAATTGTTCATCCCAGATGCCAAGGCTACATACGGCACATTATTTCGATATGCAACCAGGAATGATATGATATTCCTCGCCATCGTTTCTTTAGCTTCTATTGCAGCCGGTGCTGCCCTACCACTATTTACAGTATGTATATCGCCTAAGTCCAAAGGTTTATTTTATGGCTGACATGTTATAGGTCCTCTTCGGTTCCCTCGCAGGTACATTTCGAGATATTGCTCTCCATAGAATCACCTATGATGAGTTCAATAGTATATTAACGAGAAATTCCCTCTACTTCGTCTATCTTGGAATCGCCCAATTTATTCTCCTCTATGTATCCACTGTGGGTTTCATCTACGTCGGTGAGCACATCACCCAGAAGATACGTGCGAAATATCTCCATGCCATTCTACGCCAGAACATCGGTTTCTTCGATAAACTTGGGGCTGGAGAAGTTACCACTCGCATCACCGCAGACACGAATCTCATCCAAGATGGAATATCAGAAAAGGTCGGCTTGACTCTGACTGCCCTATCGACCTTCTTCAGCGCCTTTATTATCGGATACGTCAGATACTGGAAGCTTGCACTGATCTGCAGCTCGACCATTGTTGCGATGATCCTGGTTATGGGTGGTATATCTAGGTTCGTGGTCAAGTCTGGGAGGATGACGTTGGTAAGCTATGGTGAAGGAGGCACCGTTGCAGAAGAAGTCATCAGCTCTATCAGAAATGCCACTGCCTTTGGAACCCAAGAGAAACTCGCAAGGCAGTACGAAGTGCATTTGAAGGAAGCGAGAAAATGGGGTCGCAGGCTTCAAATGATGTTGGGCATCATGTTTGGCTCCATGATGGCTATCATGTACTCAAACTACGGTCTCGGATTTTGGATGGGATCACGCTTCCTTGTCGGGGGTGAAACAGACTTGTCTGCCATCGTCAACATCCTCCTTGCGATTGTTATCGGATCCTTTAGCATTGGAAACGTTGCTCCTAATACCCAGGCTTTTGCATCTGCTATTTCCGCCGGTGCTAAGATCTTTAGCACCATCGACCGTGTTTCCGCAATTGACCCAGGTTCTGATGAGGGAGATACCATCGAAAACGTGGAGGGAACCATCGAATTCCGTGGTATTAAGCATATCTACCCTTCCCGTCCTGAAGTTATTGTCATGGAAGATATCAACCTTGTTGTTCCCAAGGGCAAAACCACTGCTCTTGTTGGCCCCTCAGGTTCCGGAAAGAGTACCGTCGTTGGGTTGTTGGAGCGATTCTATAACCCAGTTTCTGGTTCCGTTCTTCTGGATGGCCGTGATATCAAGACCCTCAACCTCCGATGGCTCCGTCAACAAATTTCCCTTGTCAGCCAAGAGCCTACGTTGTTCGGAACCACTATTTTTGAAAACATCCGATTAGGGTTGATTGGGTCCCCAATGGAAAATGAATCCGAGGAGCAAATCAAGGAACGGATCGTCAGTGCGGCCAAGGAGGCCAATGCTCATGACTTCATTATGGGGCTGCCGGATGGGTATGCAACGGACGTCGGTCAGCGTGGCTTCCTTTTATCCGGTGGCCAGAAGCAGCGTATTGCTATTGCCCGTGCCATTGTAAGCGACCCTAAGATATTATTGCTTGATGAAGCCACGTCTGCTCTCGATACCAAGTCTGAGGGTGTAGTACAAGCCGCTCTTGATGCTGCCTCCCGAGGAAGAACCACTATTGTCATCGCCCACCGTTTATCCACCATTAAATCTGCCGATAATATTGTTGTGATTGTCGGTGGTCGCATCGCTGAACAAGGTACTCATGATGAGCTCGTTGATAAGAAAGGCACATACCTTCAGCTCGTTGAGGCTCAAAAGATCAATGAGGAGCGCGGTGAAGAGTCTGAGGATGAGGCTGTGCTCGAAAAGGAGAAGGAAATCTCGCGCCAGATTTCTGTTCCTGCAAAGAGTGTCAACTCTGGAAAATACCCTGATGAAGATGTTGAAGCCAATCTTGGACGAATTGATACCAAGAAGTCCCTTTCGAGCGTTATATTGTCCCAAAAACGTAGCCAAGAGAAAGAAACCGAATACTCGCTTGGCACTTTGATACGATTCATCGCTGGATTCAACAAGCCCGAGAGATTGATAATGCTCTGTGGATTCTTCTTTGCCGTTCTTTCTGGTGCTGGCCAGCCCGTTCAATCCGTCTTCTTTGCCAAGGGTATCACAACGCTTTCGCTCCCGCCATCATTGTATGGTAAACTGCGCGAAGATGCCAATTTCTGGTCCCTTATGTTTCTAATGTTGGGTCTTGTCCAACTGGTTACCCAATCCGCGCAAGGTGTTATCTTTGCTATATGTTCTGAGAGTTTGATTTACCGAGCACGCAGCAAGTCCTTCCGTGCAATGCTTCGACAAGATATTGCCTTCTTCGACCTCCCTGAGAACAGCACTGGTGCATTAACGTCATTCCTCTCCACTGAAACGAAGCATCTTTCTGGCGTGAGTGGTGCCACTCTCGGAACAATTCTGATGGTTAGCACCACTCTTATCGTGGCTCTGACGGTTGCTCTCGCTTTTGGATGGAAACTTGCCCTTGTCTGCATTTCCACTGTCCCTGTCCTTCTTCTCTGCGGGTTTTATCGATTCTGGATTCTCGCACAATTCCAGACAAGAGCAAAGAAGGCATACGAGTCTTCTGCAAGCTACGCTTGTGAAGCCACTTCTTCTATCCGCACTGTCGCTTCTCTCACTAGAGAACAAGGTGTCATGGAAATTTACGAAGGTCAACTTAATGATCAGGCAAAGAAGAGTTTGAGATCTGTTGCGAAATCCTCACTTCTATATGCTGCTTCGCAATCTTTCTCGTTCTTCTGTCTTGCTCTTGGCTTCTGGTATGGTGGCGGCCTTCTTGGAAAGGGAGAATATAACGCATTCCAATTTTTCTTGTGTATCTCCTGCGTCATCTTCGGCTCTCAGTCAGCTGGAATTGTCTTTTCATTCTCGCCTGATATGGGCAAGGCAAAGAGTGCAGCCGCTGATTTCAAGAGGTTGTTTGACCGCGTGCCAACGATTGACATTGAGTCGCCCGATGGCGAAAAGCTTAAAACCGTTGAAGGTACTATTGAGTTCCGCGATGTGCATTTCAGATACCCCACACGTCCAGAACAGCCTGTCCTCCGTGGCCTCAATCTCACTGTCAAGCCTGGCCAGTATATCGCACTGGTTGGTCCTAGTGGATGCGGCAAGAGTACTACCATTGCTCTTGTAGAAAGGTTCTACGACACATTATCTGGCGGTGTATATATCGATGGAAAGGACATTTCAAGGCTTAATGTTAACTCTTACCGAAGCCACCTAGCACTCGTTAGCCAGGAGCCAACTCTCTATCAAGGAACAATTCGGGACAACGTTCTCCTCGGAGTCGACAGGGATGATGTCCCTGATGAGCAAGTCTTTGCTGCATGCAAGGCTGCAAACATATATGACTTCATCATGTCGCTGCCCGATGGCTTTGGTACTGTTGTTGGAAGCAAGGGAAGCATGCTGTCAGGTGGACAAAAGCAACGTATTGCGATCGCCCGTGCTTTAATACGAGATCCAAAGGTTCTCCTCCTGGACGAGGCTACATCCGCACTCGACTCTGAATCCGAAAAGGTTGTTCAAGCTGCCCTTGATACAGCTGCGAAGGGTCGAACGACTATTGCTGTTGCTCACCGACTCAGCACTATTCAAAAGGCAGACATTATCTATGTCTTCGATCAGGGCCGCATCGTCGAAAGTGGCACTCATCACGAACTCCTTCAAAATAAGGGCCGATACTACGAGTTGGTTCATATGCAGAGCCTCGAGAAAACTCAATAATGTTACACACATATACCCACCTGTTTTCTCGCCCCTTCTCTTCACTTTCTATATTAATTTATATCCCATCTTCTTTCCCCCATTTTCACATAGGGCACGGGAAAAAGTTTTTGTTCATGCTATTTCGGTATGTATATTATATCCCACCTCCTTGTACAGTTTGACCCCATTTAGATATCTCCCACTCTCCTGTATATCTCCATATTCGGCGTTCTGGTCTAGCCCAAAGATCGTCGTGGCGAAGCATGATCGTCTCTCTTTTTGTCAATTACATGTACATAGACCAATAATGAATCAACATAACTTTGTTCTCTCTTGGAAAGCAGTGTCACCCTTTCTTTTCTTCCCCTCCTGAGCTCAATTTGGCTCTCTCCAAGACACCCGCTTCTCCTCCGTATCAAGCTCGTATCCCAAAGCTCTGACGAGTTTACGAGCTGCATTGATTTAGCAGGCCCGGGAGTACTTTGTGTGACACTCGACAGTGCCAACACAGCCTCACCATTTCACTCTCTGTGTATGCATATACGGATGATTTCCCATTTTATAACAGCCCGATGGTGCGGTTGACCAATATTCTCTAACTGGTCGACAGCCTCGCTCAGCCAACTTCGGTTTTGATTGAACCGAATGCCTAATATCAGCATAAAAGAAGAGGAGGCCATGGATATCACGCAGATTCCGTGGTTAGGCTGTCACAGAAAAGAAGCAAGCAGGAGACAGATATAAATATGGCCTCCTGCATCCCATGGAGATACCCCAAAAATTTTTCTCAGCTCGCTTTTCAATAAGACAACATCACAATCTTCGCTCAGAACTACCTTATTCACCAGCTGTCTTAAGCAAAATGAAGTCCACTTTTTTCCTTGCCCTGGCTGCTCTAGTCATCTCTGTGAGTGCCAGGTGTGATGGAGCCCCAGACCCTACTTGGAGACATTCCGGCAGTTGCCCGGGCTTAGGTTCCGGTTCGGAAGAATGTAATAAGAGATGCCAGAAAGAAGGCTTTGGCTGTGGCGGTTGCGGAGGCTTTGCGTACAGAGATTGTTGGTGTTGCAACAATGATTGTGACAGCAAGTATGTCTTACTTCTAGGCACAGCACAGTTGGTCTGAAACCTGATTGAGCCTCAGCTTCTAACTTGTCAATAGGCCTTGAAAAGCGGAATACCAATTTACGACCCATGCGTGCGATGATTTGGCCTACTGAACCGGTGATATCTTGTGGACATGCATGTCAGTGGGCAGGAATGAAGCGGAAGGGCTAAACTAGTTGAGGTTGGGCATCTGGAATGGTAACCATCTCAGTGCATTCTTTGTCAGCTGTTTACCAAGCAGTTAATTAGGATTAGCCTTCGAAATATATCGGTATATGGGCTTTATAATTGAAATAATATCGATTCCACGTTTTAAGACTTAGGTAGAGGCTCGGCCTGGCAAGGTAAATAGCTATACACGTGACTCAAATTCACGTGAGTACCCGCTTTTCGGAGGGAAGCTTAGTTAGTGGAGCCGCCAGCCTTAAATTCGCATAACTTCACGTCCAGGGAACATCGACATCAACAATATCGTTACTTATAACGCACCACACCGGTGCTGTGGATCCGTTATTGAGTGTTTGTCAGTCTATATATGACGTGAAATGGCCATTCTGTGAATATGGCCGCCAAGCCCTTCGTATTTTACTTTTCTATTCCCACAGCTTCGGTCAAAACCCATTATCTCTTCCCATTGCGTACTTTATCAACTTATCAACTACTTGTTGTGTTGCAGATTTATGGTGGTAATAATCTGGACTAAACGGGCCTGACTCACTTCATACCACCTTGGCTCATTTAGGAGTCACGCCCTTGTTATGGATGGAAAGTTTGGGTTTGAACCTAGCCTTGGTCGTTTCTGCCATTGACGCGTTTCCTCTGACCAGTGCTGATCTGGACCATCTTTAATCAAAGAATGCTCAACAATACGCTCTTACGAAATATCCTCAAGATATTATGTGGGATGCATATGACGGAGTATACTTAACTATTGCAAATATTATGGTAATTGGCAATAGAGGTTCCAACTGATAGGATTCACGTCTGGCTATCCCTCGGTTATATTGTTACGCGTCAACAGTCTGTGACCAGCTCATATGAGCCTTTCTCTCGATGCTATTAAATACCCTCTCCGCTCGTAGCCTGTTTATAACTGGAATACCTAGTTCCAAAAATCTCTGCCGAAATATTTCACAGCCTCTCGACAATACCATTGGGGTTTTTTTGATATGGTTACCTTCTATATACCATGTTAGTAACAAATCCATTTCCCAACTTAGGAATGTCATCTAACCATTCTTCTCACCCAAGTCGCATTGTTCGGGTTGATTTAGAACAGCTATATAGATGGTTTTTACTAACAAATGCTCCTACAGGCACCGATGCCTTACTCTATCTCTCGGAGGCCACAGTGCCTTACTTGAGAAATTGAATAAGAGGTCATGCAGCTAGTCATTAAGTAGCAAGGTAAGGCTTCCACTTGTACTCTGTACCATAACTGTATATTTTTAGTTTATTCTCTCACTGGCACCGTTATGTTCCATTGTTGTTGACGGAATAACAGAAACGCCCTAAAAAAAGAAAAGGGAAATTTCCAGGGCCCGGTTTCTCCCCATTCAGCTAGGTAATTACTAGTCAGCGTTGGTATTACAGCCATGGCAAGTGAATCTTTCTTCAGCCATTTTGATTCGTCTCTGGTTTTTTGTTGTGTTACCTCGCCGTGTCACCTTGGACACTTTGACTTAGTACAAATCCCTACACACACCTCCTTCTTAGGGGCTACAGATGGAGTTAGAATTCATTACGTCAACCTTCAAATACTCAAGGCATCTCTACCAAATTGGAAGTTTCATGCCTTTGTATCGATGTGATTGACGGTGTATTTTCCTTTACTATAATTGCTTTTGTCTGAATTTTGAGTGATACGAGAAATTGCCATTTTGCCCAAAGCTGACATGAGCAATCCTGGACTAAATTTGTGATAGGCCTGATCTCAATTTCTGGACCTGCCCTTTAAGACAGCTTGTTGCTTTCTGAGATTCAACTTCATGTTGGATTCGATGGCCTGAAACTCGCAACTCGCTGTTCACTCCCTCCAGAGACTGCGGATACAAACAAAAATGTCGAAGATGAAGTCCAAACCATGGCTGCTGGAGGCGCGGTCATCGGAATCGTTTATCATTCTTGTTGTCTCCATTGCTATCTTCGTGGTAAGTAATACCAACTGTTCTCGGGAATTAGGGTGCACCGTTCGAGAATGACCTCTTAACCGCGTCATAGGACATATTTCTTTACAGCATGGTATGAAACAATGACGCAACTAGTTACCCAGCAAAGTGCCTCGCCAGACGTTTACAATTCTTTTTAGATTGTGCCTATTATTCCCAAAGCCCTTGTTGATCGTATCGGAGTATCGCCTGATGATGGTGCGTACAGTGCATTGAATGCATGGTTTCTCCAATTGTTTCAATGAAACGGCTCATTAATACATTGGCATAGCTCAAAGCTGGATGTCAGTTCTACTAGCTACTTATGGCGGAACTCTTCTACTGGGATCCCGTATGTCAATCCTCTATCCTTCTCCTCAAACCCAACAGTTAACAAAACGATGACTGTAGCAATATTCGGGTATATCGCGGATAGGACTAGATCGCCGAAAGGGCCATTCATCGCAGGCCTGATCGCTCTAGCGCTTTCGACAGCACTCTTCATGCTGGCTAGGTCCCCTGCTCTATTCGTGATCGCCAGGGGTCTCCAGGGATTCTCCGGCGCTGCTGTCTGGGTCGCTGGCCTGGCTCTTGTCGTTGATACTGTGGATGATAGCAGGGTTGCAGAAGCCATGGGATACACTACTATGGGTATGAGCATGGGGTCCCTATTAGGTCCAGCTGCCGGTGGAGTGTTGTACGACAAACTTGGTTTCTATGGAGCTTTCTACGTACCGATTGGGTTGATAATTTTGGACGTGATCTTGCGAGTGGTTTTGATTGAGCCTAGTGGTATGACCTTTTCCCTTATCCTTTCATTTCACTACTCTCAGACACGGAGGCTGATAAGAGCGTTTTTCAGCTGCCAAACAGTGGAAAGTTATGGAAAGCGATGAACGCTCGCCGTTGCTGCAACCCCCAACATCCACTGCTAACAACTCAAATAAACCCAATTCAACATTTCAAATATTCCATTTGCTGGGTCAACGGCGTCTCCTTGTGGCTTTATTAGGTGGTCTAGTTGGCGCCCTTACCTTCTCTGCATTTGAAACAGTAAGGCGAACTCCTCCCCTATGATGAGAAATACAACGGCTTTCTAACCTTTCCTAGACACTTCCTCTCTTCCTAATCGAGTCATTCCACTGGTCTTCCAGCAGTATAGGACTGGTATTTTTCATTATGGCGATCCCCGGCATGGCTGGCGCCCTAGTTGGAAAATTAGTTGACAGATGTGGACCGAGAGTCACTGCTACGGTGTCCTTTACCATTGCAGCTGCGAGCTTGATCCCGCTCCGCTTCGTCCAGCACCCTGTCATAGCAGAATATTCCCTTATGATCGGTCTCTTGGCGACAAACGGCTTAGCAATCTGTGCGGCTTCCCTTGCCGCAATGTCAGAAGTGTTTGAAGTTGTTTACTCCCCTGAGAGCAGCGGTGCATCGGACAATGCGAACCCTGTGGCCCAGGGATATGCTCTGTTTAATATGGCATTTGCTGGCGGACAACTTGTTGGTCCGATTTTAGGAGGGCTTCTCAAGGCCCGCCTTGGATGGAATACTATGACATTGGTTATTGCGTTGGTGTCAGGTGTTACAGCGGTTGCCAGCGCCCTCTATGCAGGAGAACAGCCCCCATATGATGAACTTGTCGGCCCGGAAGAGGTGACGGCTGCATAGAATGGCTCACATTGCAGGTATGGGCTGGCTTGTTTCTATATACCATCAAAAGACCGTCGGTGGAAAAGCACTTGTAAGATACATGTCTAGTGGTTTATTCCTTCATATCATAAATAGTTATTCCTTCTTAGTAGTTAGCTACCCGCCGTAGAGTTATAATCAAAATTATCTCCGTTCACTTGTCAAAGATTTCGAACCCATGATGAAGAGCCCCCCGGCTCGGCCCGTACCGATAGTTAAACATCAACCGTTCATAGTCTGCTCACTATGCGCCCCGGGAGACACACTGCGCGCAGGATACAGGTCTGCAAGAGGTGGACAGTCTCTCGGGTCTGGATAGAAGACTGCGCCCAGCTCCTCCATCACCTCGACCTGCTCTTCCATCGTGAGTCACATCCTGAGCTTCCCAAACTCAACCCCGATCCCAGATTCATTCTCTAAAGCCCCAAACACCACCGCCCTCAACCACATCTCTGCCAATGTTACACTCGAGATTTCCTGCGCTTGGATGTTCATCGATTCCTGGCCATGCAAAAAGCCACTTGATCCCGTCATCATCCATGGATGTTCTGCGGTCATTTCATCTAGGGAGCCGTTAAACAGAGCATGGTAGCTTCAGGCCCCTGACTTAGGTCCCGCTCTGCTGCGGCTTCAGTCAATCAGATCTAACATGCAATGGCCATCTCTTGCACCTCTTCTTCCTTCGTCCCACCGAGCTCAGCCAGCCATCTCTGATAATAGACAATCTTGCCGATTTTTCCAATACAACATCTTTTGGATATCACAAGTTCCACACAGCTCGCTTAGAATGATAGAATGAGTATTGCGCCGATCCAAAAGCTAGCATATCCAGAAGCAATCACTATTTATGTACGGAGATATACACCCGCGGTGTCCTAGCTTTGGGCTTCGGCCATTGTTCGTAATAGTTGAACGGAGTATCATCTTCCCCAATTATTATTCAAAGAAATACCATACGATGGGATCGATCTTCGGCCTCAAAATTGAGTCCTCTGACGATCTTGCCATTTGCCCTGTGTTGGCTGGCTATTTAACTGCCCCCAATCCCCTCCCCCTTGTTGACAGACCTTTTGCTTGAACAGCCAAAGCCTCCTTGCTCGTTACTCTCTACTAACC
The DNA here is from genome assembly GCA_003664465.1 of Trichophyton mentagrophytes. Classification (NCBI taxonomy): domain Eukaryota; kingdom Fungi; phylum Ascomycota; class Eurotiomycetes; order Onygenales; family Arthrodermataceae; genus Trichophyton; species Trichophyton mentagrophytes. Next base: position 31,349 of record QQSR01000090.1, on the reverse strand, counting down.
CTCACTCTAGCTTCTTTCTGGTAGTTAAGAAAACCTGCGAGCATTTTGTTGGTTCCAAGTTCAAACGTCTCTAACAGCAACTAGATACAATCTTGCTGTTGCTCCGATAAACTACTAGGACGCCGTGGCAGTCAAAGGTATAAATAATGTCGACTGGCCGCCTAGGATTTTTGACAGCTGCTAGCACGGCTGCCTTTACCTGCAGTCCAGAGAAGCGCCAGCGAAAGGGATGATGATGAGAATGGTTACATGCGTCTGCAAAAACTGTACTGATATAACCATTATGTATACAGAGCAATACTGATATCACGGTGACAGGCCTATTTGGTGAGAGTAACAGCTCTCAGGAGTATAACCTTCATTCTTCATCTCTAAGGATCTATTGATAATCCGTTATATGCAGCAAGAAACGTCACCTTCTAACCATCTAATCTTAAAATCCTTTCCGTACATATATGTTTTACGTATCCATTTATCAAGCCACGGTATAGCTGACTCGGGACGTGCCCTTGCTCCGAGAAATCTTCTTCACAGTCGTTTGTCCACAGAGATCTGTCGTATCGACATGAGTGCCACCACATGGATACACCTCCGCCCCTACAATGTTGACTACCCTGGACTTTTTACCTGGAGGCACCAAGGTAGGATCAGGTATCAGTCTCTCCAATCCCCTAGACCGGAAATCATCTTCACCCCACCACTCAATCTCCACTGGCATGGCTGCAGCAATGAACTCGTTGACCTTATCCTGGATAGATGGCTTCCATTTCCCCTCAATAAGTCCCCGGAACTCACAAGCCGCCGAGTCGGGGAAGTGCGATGCCTTCAGCTCTTCAAATCCTTCCACCTCCTTTTCCACTAGATGTTTAACAGCAGCGCCCAGAACATGACCGGCAGTGTGCAGCCTTGAGTAGAGAAGACGCTTTTCCACATCAATTTACTGCTGTACTGTCTCACCGGGTGTGAAGGTAGATGAACCGAAACGCCCAAGGTGCAGGACCTGGCCGTCCTGAAGGGCATCCATCCGGACCGAGGCAACGGTAAAAGAAGAGCCAGTAGAGGAAGTGATCATGCCTATGTCAGAAGGCTGGCCGCCGCCTTGAGGGTGGAGGATGGTTTTTTCCGTGACTACCACATGGTCTTCTTCGCTGCCTTGCTTGAAGAGTTGTTGGTTGGCTTCCTCGAGTGCCGCGAAAGGCCGTACGGCAGTCACGAGCGTCTGAAGGGTATACAGCTTTGCATTGTGCTGAAAAGCGAGAAATGTGCGGGCCATTAAGGATGATGAAGGTAAAAAGGATGGGATGCCTCTTTCTCTCGCTGTGTTGTTTGATGTTGGGAGTCATAACGATTCCTGGTCGCAAATCATAGTTCCGAAGTCCGGAGTCGTTAAACTAAAATAAACTCACAAGGAAGCTCCTAATTGGACATAACAGGTCATTCTATAAATAGATATACCAATGATATTAGTTGTTTAATATTCGGACCTTTAAAATGCAGCCAATAAGAAAACGAATAATACAACGATATTCCCCTTATATTGGCTTATCCAGAGGATTCAACTAGCGAAAGAGCCGCATTGTTGCTGTTATAATCTGTCGATCTAGGCATTATGCGAAAGTCGAATTCCATAACGTCAACTTTACCTGCTAATCCAAATACGACCTGGTTGTCTCTAACAATGATGCGGTTAGGTCTATATGCATGAGGAACCCAGAGGACATTGCAGCCATCATACATAATCCAGCTATTTGTGACAAATAGTGGGTGTATGTCAGACTTTGTCAAGGTCGCATCATTGGAGGTGGATATCCGCAGCGGTCCACAGTTAGTGAAAAAAAGATCGTCCTGGGTGCTGCTCGGGAGTAACTGCCAAATATTGCAGTCTGGAAGCTCACACAGCGTTGTCTTTGTTATTACTTCTCGGAGGTATTGTTTCTGTCGAGGGCCTGACACCATAAGCAACCTTTCCCCGTCCGTCGAAAAGGCGAGGGCCTGGCATATATCCATTGTTTTATGTTCCCGGAGCATCTCTCCAGTATCTGTGCTCCATACTTTGACTGCGCGAGAAGATCCAGTAGCTATAAGCCTACCGTCTGATGAGAAAGCAAGAGCCTCTACCTTCGCATGGTGGCCGTTGAGTTCTCTTAGGAATTTGCCGGTGTTGAAATCATATATGTGATATTCCTCATGCATTAATTCGGGTGGGTATATATCCAAGGCAACTAGTACCAATCCCTTGTCTGGCAAAATCGCCATATTTAAAATAGGTCTATAAGACTCGTCAATCATTGGCAGCTCCTCGAGCGAAGGAGCGTCCCAAGATACCAACCTGCCACAGGCATCTGCTGATACCAGCCGCTTATTGCTTGGCCAAAAGAGAATATTCTTGTTAATGTAGTAGTTTAACTTCGATTGCTGCAATGGAACACCACTGGCCACATCCCATATTACGACCGGAGCCCCTGTAGGATCTAACCCGCAGCCACCTGATGCGGCTAACTTCCCGTCCGGCGAGAGCACAAGAGCAAAAGTATTACCACCATAGGCGCTCGCTATCTTTTCTTCTGGTGCTTGAGCAGTCCATAGTCGCTTTATTGCATCTTTGGCCTTATTTATAACTGGTATAAAATGACCTGATGTTGGGGTTGGCACATCCCATATCCTAATGAGGTTGTCGGGTGATCCTGATGCCATCACTGTACCGTCAGGGGAAAAGGAAACCGAATTGCAGTTCTTGAACAACTCTACCAATTCCCCCGAGGCCACATCCCAAAGACGCATGTAACATGCCCAGTTATAGGTAGCCAGTAGTTTGCCATCTGGAGAGAATACCATGTGATCAATGTCCATATGCCTAAGCTCCACGTCTGGTGTCGACGACCCTTTTAGATATATAGTCACACCGGTTGGTTTTCCCGTGGCTGCAACCCTAAATGATATTTGCGTTGCTCCTAGGCTGCCAGGCTCGGCCTGTACTACTGCCAACTTTCCATCTAGGGAAAACGCCATGTCGATGCAGGCATCAATCGTGTACAGAACCGAACGCTTCCCAGCGTCTAGAATCCGCGTAGCTCCTGCAATCCTGAAGGCTATTAGCTTGCTATCGGGCGAAAATGTATATGTATAACATCCTTTCAACTGATACACAACCGAACCATCTGCCGCATTCCAAATGCAGGTCATGCTCCATGTTTCAGGGCGGGCCCCCATGATAGAAGCCCCTATCAACCCATTATCGGAAGAGAAGGCGAGATGACTGAGCGTATCAAAACTATCTCCAGTGGACGGAGGGCAGTGGCATCTTTCAAGCGTCCTCAACATAGTCCCACTCTCTACATCCCAGACCTGGACTAACATTTGTGCTGCCCAGACGACTAGTAGCTTGCCGTCAGGTGAAAAAGCAACCGAACAGATCTCAGAATTCTCATGGCCTGTGGTTTCAAGCACCCTGATTACTGTGCCAGTTACTGCGTCCGAAATTTTAACGGTGTTCGAACAATTGACTGAAACCACCAGTTTTTCACTTGGTGAGAAGTCTGCATCTCTGAGGGATTCATCTGTATTGAGCAGTGCGCCTGTGGTAGTGTCCCAAACACGGAATGACTTCACCTGCCTTGGGGGCCCTGAGATTGATGTTATAAGCGTGCCGTCATTGGAAAATGCTGGAGATATAAACTGGCGGGCCTGAGATGGTTTACCAGCAAGATATCCCAATGTCTGGCGAAGTAATGTCCACTTAGGCTGTACTTTTGGGTATCTCGCAATCCAGCTGGGCATATCTTTGGCAAAGTGTTTGCGGAGTAAGCTTTGCTCTGGAGCGAATACTAGAGCAGAGAAATACACTTGAAGAGGAGCCTGTTCGATGATTGCACGGTTGTAGCGGATAAACCGTTTTGCATCTTCGACAAACGCATAAAGCTGAGGGCTTACATTGGACTTCGCAATACTATCGGTCAGTAACCGGCGAGTAATATATCATGTCAAGAAAGTGGAACTTACGTTTATCATACTGCTCAACAATTGAATGGTGCGCATCCCTTCTGAGCTTTCTCCAAGCAAGCTCAAGGCCTCAAGCCAATGAAGCAAATGGTCTAGCAAGAAGTTGTGGACTAGGCCGTTGTCACAAAGACCAACATCCTGGCGTTGGAGGGGGTCCAGTTCTTGGAGGTGATATATCCAGTGTCGACTTGCGTACGCAGTATGAATAGAAAGATATTCCTCTATTCTAGCTCGATCTATTTGATTGATTTCAATACCAGGGTGTTTTAGGCCACAAATATCTCGTCTGAGTCCGTATTTCGAATTGCTAGCTAGCAGTCGGATACAGGAGGTGAATAAATCCTGGTGCATCTGCTCATTAATCCAGATCCTGCGGTCTCCTTCCCGCTTTCTCAGGAGAAATTCGCGAAAGGATTGGTGAGAGATATGCACTGGTTCCTTAGGCGACTCGGGTATCACCAGAATGGAATGGAGAGAGTCGAGCCTGGAACATACGACTTCAAGCTCCAGGCTTTTCGGGCACAACTCACACAAGCTTGTTTCTGGCATTGGTTCAAATAGAGCCACAATAGTTCCAAGAATCATCTGAAACTGTTCTACCAATACTTCCTTTTCCGGGCCAGTCACTGCCTGCGTTAGGATGTGGTCGTACATATTATCAAGAGAGTCAAAGGCTTGGTTTTGAAAGATCCGGGTTAGGCGCTCATTCGTTGATGTGGCCCCTGGTTCTTTGATATACCGACATGTTATCGCAGCATAAATGAAGAGACCATTTGCTCTCTCGGTGAGCCTTGATATATATTCCTCGCTAGGCCAATGGGCTTCGATTCCACGTTTCTCTGTATGCAGATTTCCCAGTTCTTCACGAAACATCTGGGAAATATCTAGATCAACAGTGAACTTATCAAGTTTGTCTAGTTCGATATGATAGACGTTTTGGGATGATTCTTTGAAGGCGGCTTGGATATGACTCTCGGGTCTGCTGGTTATGAGAAAGCGTAGCTGGATGTTTTGCAGCGCTGCAGCGTCAACGAACAGGTTTATGATACCCATGATTTGTCGTTTGTTGAGGCCTTCGCATTCGTCCAATGCATCAATAACCATAACGAGAGGGCTATCTCTCGGCTTCAACAGAGAAAGTGGATTGCATATAAGCTTTTCCCATTGAATTCCCATCGCTAATTGTTCCACTTCAGTGTTATGTCTCTTCTCCATTGAAATTGCTACTCTCAGGGATGGGGCTAACCCGCTGAGTTGATGAGCCAGGGAGCTGACAAACTTTGACAGCGTTCTGAGGTCCTTTTCGTTCTTTGAGAAGAAAAAGGTGCCCCCAAGTTGCCCTTGTTTGAAGTATTGCAGAGCAATTGTGCGAGAAATAGTGGATTTCCCAGTACCCAGTCTTCCGCTAAGCCAGCATATGCATTTTTCAGGAGTACTCTCTGCCCAGGCCTCGATTCGGCGGAAGAGTTCAACCCGAGTACCAACAAGACAGGTAGGTTCACGTTCATGAACAAGGGCTCGCACGTCAGCAGCGACTGCATGGGCTAGTATGGGGGCGCTAGTGAGCATTTCACAATCTGATGGCGATGGCACTGCGCCGTGCAGAATATTAGACAGCTTCCGGCCAGCGGATTCTCGGGCTTCAACGCATCTGTCTCCGCAGTTCCCCTTACAGTCAAGCAGACTCCAAGGCCGCAGGTAGTTGAAACCCTGAAAGTTCTCGCTAATAGCTACAAATATTTTGAGCATCCCTTCTCGTGTCCTGACTTCGCTCTTCAAGGAGTCAGGAATTTCGAGTCTTCCAAATTTGTCCTGTCGAAAGAACTCGATGAAGGAGGCCGCTATTGCAGCCGCAAGGGGGGTAGCAAACGAGGTTCCAGTATCTCGATCTCGAATGCCTGAAGAGATATTTGGTTTCCAGGAGTCCAATACTGCTTCGCCGAGGGTGCAGAAATTGTAATTGTCCTTCTGGGGAGGAGGGTTGAAGTTCGACACCTTGCCGTACCCATCAGTTGAATTGATGCAAATGACTTCAGGCATGTTAGCTGGGAAAATGGGCTTTAGTATATTTGCTCCAGCATTACATGCAGCTACAAGCATGATCTTCCTCTTCTCGAACGCTTTGCGGATGGCACTAGCAACTGCATCATACTCAGAGCCAAACCCCCATGACATGGATATTATGTCCACGTCCCATGGATGAATTGCATATTCGATTGCCTGATATCATATTTCCTATTAGCAAACTGTCGTTGCGAGCCACTAGTCGGGAAATCACCCTACTTTTGCAACACTCTCTGGGTTCAACGGGGAGTCCTCGTCCTCCTTCACCCGGGCAACATAAATATCCGCAAAGGGTGCTCGTTTCAGCAACAGGACAGCTATTTGGGTGCCGTGACGATCCGAGTCCGAATCACCTGCATCGTCGACAGGTCGATCAAAAAGAAAACTCCTGCAGTCTATGATTCTCTTTTTATCCTTTGCAGATATTTCTCTATGGGATATATCGATGCCGCTGTCAAGAATCGCCACTTTCGCCCGGGTCCCTCTTCGAACGATGCCACGGGAATATGTGTCGATGGGACGACGGAAGTTCTCAAAATAATTAAACCAAGTATTTGCATTATCCGTGCTAGGGAAAGCCGTATGAGAAGGTATACTAGAGATTATTTTGATGCGAGGCAGACTGACCTTCTCAGAGTGTAGTAATCCGTCCCCGTTGTCGTGGAAGCCATCAGGACGTATCTCTCTTGAGCTTCCTCGGTGAGGAGAAGTTATAACAACTCCCTCCACCGAAACAATTATTATGAATTGACGGGCCCTCGGGTATCACTTTGGCCTTTATGGACGAGCAGAAGAGCCATGGCAGACACTGCATTTCTCTGATTAACGGTTATTTATATGACAAAGAGGATGACAGCCCCATCAGGGCGGCAAGCCGAAGGAGGGGGGGCATGCAGAGAGCACACAGCTGGCCGGAACTGATACTTTGGATATATGCAGGTAAGCGCCCAAAGTCCCCCCTTTTACGACGACGGGGTATGTCAGCAAGGCTGAGTCTTGTCTATTTAACAAGCGAGCGGCACGGCACGCCAGCGGGGAGTGGTAACTACTGCAGCTTCGTTCATCTGGAATGACTGCACGAGTCGACCAGTATGCCGCTTCCGGGACAACGTCGGACGTATTTCGTCCCTGCGAATTTTGACAACCCTCCTCCGCCAGATGGTCCGATCAAGCTCGGCCAGCTGGTGGTTCAGCCAGAGAATCCAGGCCGCCCTGTAGATCCCGCCGGACCCCTCGCATTCGAAGACTTCGAGGGGATGAAGCGGTACACAAACTCGACCAAGTTTTCCCTCCAGGATCAAAATGAAATGGCATCGGAGGGCGGGCTCTTCGGGCGGGCTCTGCAGGCTGTGAGCGTCAAACTCGGCGTCAGCTTCTCCAGCTCGGCGGTCTCGTATGTTCTGAACGAGATTGAAACACTGGACGTTGAGTTCATCGAGCCCACGGATGATTACGTCAAGGCCAGCATGGACCGCCCCAGGGTGAAAGCAGCTTTGAAGAAGCAGTTTTTCAAGAAGCGGCTGTACATGGTGACCGGAATCAAGACTGCGTACCCAGGCGCAAAGCTGGATCGGAAGGATGCATTTAGTGCAAGTCTTGCTGGTGAGAGCGAAGCCTCGGGGCCCAAGGGGACTGGGGCCGTAGGGGGCAACGCGAAGTTTTCGGCATCGGAGCTGCGGGCGCTGGCTTTGGTCCCTGCCCGGCCGTTTGTTTATGGATACCGTCTACAGGAATGCTACTATAGGATTCGAAGCCTGAACCACAAGGAGTTTGTCGACGGGGCGCTTTTTGGCGTTAACAAGCAGTCCATGAGTGATAAGGAGGTTGAGGTCAGGGAAGAGGATATCGACATTGAATTCAACTTTATTGACGACAAGGACCTGTGCGATTTGGAGGCTGAAGACGACGAAGCCGAGTTCGAGATTGTGTCCCTGGTGGGTGAGCACGACGGCTCTTCCTGCGACGTTATCGTGCCCATTGCAGCTTAGATACCCAGATTTAACCGTATATGTGGAATACAAGAAACTCTTCATGAACGGCGTATCTACGGCGGACTAAAGTATCCATAAGCAACACAGACAGCTAGTTAGCTGGGGAAAACATGCTAGGCCTTTTGAAAGACATTTATGCGGACCAGTATGCACTCATGCTGCTTCTATACAAACAAGGAACCTAGATGTAGTCCTTTAGGAGAAAATATCCAAGCACTTCCCCCTAAAAACATTGCTAATATATATCTATATATATAATATAAAACACTAGCTTGCCTTTCCCAATATCGAGCTTCTACATGAGACATCAGCTAGATATAGATCGCTAGTTAGTGCCGATCTATAATCAATATATTCACTGAAGGTCAGTTTCCAAGGGTTATTAGTAGATATATGTCCATTTCCCCTCCCTTTTCTTTTGTTATTGCATGCTTGTCGAGGGACATACCGCCGAATGGTAACAAGGGTACCCCAGATGGCTGCAACTACAGCCACGGAGCAGAGGAGATATATAAACCATTCTTCGCTATTCCAGCCTAGAAGGCCCCGGATATAGAACAGTCGAAGGTATAAATCTAGGCTCAATGAGTTAAGAGGTAAAGACGGGAGAGATAAACAAAGGGGAGAGAGATACTTACACTGTGACGCTCCCAGCCGGCTGGTCTGTCGGTCAGCATCTACCAGCGCTTGCTTTGTGCGATGGTACCAGCCATCCATTACGAGGACATCATCTTCGGCCATTATGGTATGTGGAGCTCCAATTTCTTGACACGCCTTGAGCAGATAGACGTAATCGAATAACCCCTTCTCTCTAAATGAACCTCCCTCATTTTCCAGTTCCCTGAGATGATCGATTTCTGCCGCAGTAATATTATAGAGCAGGACTCTGTCTGTCATGGCCGATATCCATTTACTATCGTCGGATCTACATGGGGTATAAATAGGATCAAGTAGAGATCTTCACGCTCGCGCGGACTAAGATCCAAGAGCAAGGACCCAACCGTTGCTTCAATGTAGCTTACATCCTTCCGGGCGATGGAGACAATGCCCACGCAGAGACTTGAGTTCCTGTTCCTCGACGGTTTGATAGTGGTGGCATTGGCGGAGCTGGCCACCGCATTGATGTATCGGATAAAGCTAGCTCCCTTTGATGCTTGAAACCTGGAGTATACCGGCTAGTATCCCTTCCTGACATCAAAAAAGGCGGAGGTTGGATGCAATGGCTGCGAACTCGACAGTACTGGACCAGAAGGATGTAGCAGACGAGCGAGGCGAGAATGCAGCGACACGCAGTCCGAGAGAACAAAGAACCGTTCGTTGACAATGATCTGAGAACCCGCATCGTCTGTCCGCTACAAGCTGGCTAACTAGTTAGCACTTAATGAGCTGGTGAGTAACTGTGCTGCAGTCTCTGTGTCGGATGCCTGCGGAATAGAGCATGAGGCTGAAAGGTCCATGGCTGCCAAAATCTCTGCCTGTCAATGATCTCAGAAAGGCCGGTTAACGGGACCCGGAACCAATCTACTTTGTTACCTAACAGTTAGTCGGCCTGTAAAAAGCGCCCTTCCGTGTCGGCTCATAAGCAAGCTCCTCTTGCAGCTCAAGCGGATATCCAGGAGTTGTTCTATGTGAATTCACAGAGAGAGAGAAAGGCAAAAAAAAAAGGTAGGGCGGCTTATCCACGGCTTATCTAATCAAGTCTCCATCAATCAACATGAGCGAAGAAGCTGGAGGTCAAAAGGTGAACTAAGAAACAGCCGCGAGCAAAGTTGAGTGGGGCCGCGTGGCCTAATGGTTAAGGCGCTGGTTTTCGGCTTTGCCTTTTTAGGCGAATGTCTGTCCCCCAGAGATTGTGTGTTCGAATCATACCGTGGTCGGGTTTTTTTTTTTTTTTTTTTTTCCGCTGTTCTTTCTTTAAAGCTAGAGGTAGATAGATAGAGCTAGACTAAGGATGAAACGCGCGCGAGAGAGAGAGAAGCAGCAGAGAGTCAAGTCTTTGGCTGGCAGTGCTGTGTTGGTCTTACTCTTTCCAGCCTAGCGTGTCTCTTATTAGAGTTAAACTAGTTTAGTAAGCCTTGCACCGCCATGTTTACCGCCGCCTGATCTACATCTCGCCTACATTATTACACTTGACAGTCACTCCCTCTGGTCACACTCTCGTTGCTATGATATCTCCTGCTAACTAATGAGGCCATTTTGATTCTTTGGCTGATACTCTAACTACAGGGCGCTTGTGTTCCTGTGTTTCGGCGTACGGAACACTTCGTTGAAGCGCCTATAAGCCAAACTCACCTCGAGCAAGGGAGAAGCAATATCAATATCTGCCTTCTTCCAAGAGGATATACCCGGTGACGAAGGCTATGTCCCATATCCGTCACTGTCCAGAGTTCCAGCTAGCCCGGTCGGATTCAAAAAACCCAGCAACGACGTGTCAAGGGCTGACTGCTGATGGCCGAAGATGCCGGCGAACAGTGATACCTACTGCGTCGAGCAAGCAAGATGACTTTCAACGAGGAAGAGGTGGAGGTGATAGAGAAGACCACATCACAATAGAGACAGCAGGTGGCTTGTTTTGCTGGCAACACAAGGCTCAAGGTGAAACAGCATCGTCACTTTCGAGGCCGAGAGCATCCAGAATACTAAGACCACGATCCAGTCTGGATACACTCATCGAACGGGTGGGCGTGCTGTCTATTGACGAAGTGCACTCTGTACGCGGTAATGCTGGCATTCCGGGGGTCAACGTTGATCGAAATGCAACCTCTAGCCGTCGATCGGCAGATGGCTCTTCATATAGAAGAACAGAGCAGGTGGCTGGTATAGCTACGGTTCATGTTCCAAAGGCCCCCAAAAAGAAGTCAAAGCAGCGCATGAAGTTTGTCTGTTTCTTTGCCCCCCTTGACAGTGATGATGAGCATCATCCTGGCCCCCGAAGAAGCTCGCATGGCCGGCCCGCGCCAAATCTGGGTGATCCGGTTCCACAACCTCTACCAAACAGTAGTGGGCACCGACATGCAAGATCTGGTCATTATAGGAGCTCCTCTAGTCATAATAGATCTAGCTGGGAAGAATACACGCCGCCTCGGAGGAAACAGCTTCCGCCCACTGCTGAGGAGCCTTTACCATCCACCAATCAACCACTTCGCCATTCACTTCCCGCCAGACGCGGTCCATCACAGACAGAATACCTTCTCTCCTGGATCCCGTCAAGTCTCTCACCCGATACAACTTCAAAACTACTTCAACGACTCGCGGAGCCTCTATCGCCCGCCGATGAAGCGGGATATATCTATATATACTGCGTGACACCTAGAGACTCCCAACCTCAAGCAGACGAAACAGCTTCTTTGATACCGTCATCTACCGATAGACACGAAGCGAGGAGGAGACGAACAAGCGACATCATGTCCTCTGCCGGAATTGCTCCTACGTCCCGAATCACAAGACACGACCCAGCCGGCAGACGGATTGCAAACACCATAACCCTGAAGATAGGGCGTGCAGTCAACGTCTGTCGTCGACTGACACAGCAATGCTCTCATAACCTTACGCTTATCCGATACTATCCCTACCATCCCTCGTCTGGGGCTGCGTCGTTGGATCTTCCACAGAAAGCTCCCAACGTGCATAGACTAGAGCGATTAGTGCATCTTGAACTTGCTGATATCCGAGTCAAACCTGCCCAGCCGTGTGAGGAGTGTGGGAGAAAACACCAGGAGTATTTTGAGGTTGAGGCGAGTAAGGAACAGCTAAGGAGGGTTGACGAGTGCGTTAGAAGATGGGTTGAATATAGCCAGCTCAACCCAACGAGCTGAGACATCATATTTTTTTCGCCTTGTTATATAAATAACTAAGTGTAGTTATCTTAGAGCAGATGGTGATAATAAGGGTTACATTTTGTAGAGACGCCGCATTGCGAATGGGATGATGTGAATAAATACGAACACAACAAAGAGCTCGAGTGAATTCAAGAGAAGGTCTCTAACTTGTGGCAAAAAGATGTCAACAGGTACCTGTTATCTAACTAACTCGCTAACTAGTTAGTTCGTGTTAATTTGCAGATCCGGCTATGACGTCGGTGGTGGCAGGAGAGCCACCGTCAGCCGTAAATATTGATTAAAGCACTCCTTGCTCAAGGACATCCAATCCAACCATCCATACTCTCCTCCTTATCTACTTACGCACAAGTCTTCTCAATCCCCTGCATGATATCACTTTGCAGCCCCGAAACGCACGTCAGTTAGTTAGTTAGCCATCACAATGGGTCCTCCTCAGAGCACCACCTCGCGTCCAAGATCCTACCTCTCCTCAATCATCAGGTCAATAATCAACATCATCAAAGCTCTCATCATAAACGCCTACGCAGCCATCCATGCATCCCTCGATGCAGTTCTTCCTCCTCCAAAACGAGCAGAAATAAGATCCCAGCTCGCATCCTTTGCTAAGGAGCGTCCGATCCTCGCCTCCTTCTTAGCCTCCCAGGTTCTATTCTGCGGAGTCCCACTCGTCCTGTTCGTCGTGCAGGTCGCCAGCGTGCTGGTATTCGCTTTCTCCACCGCACTGGTGCTTGCCTCGCTTTGTGCGCTTACTTTCACGACCGTGTGCACTGGTCTGGCGCTGCTTGTGCTGGTGCCTGTGCTGGCGGTTACGGCTTTTGTGGGGGTGTCGGGTTGGTTTTGGGGGTGGGTTGGCTGGTGGGCCTTGGTGTCGTTCGGTATTGTGCAGACGGAGCCTTCGACGGGGAGGGTGAAGAGCGAAGGTGCTATTCCTGCTGGGTCTCAGGGACAGGCCAGGGTTGATGGTTTCAATGGCGTCAAGGCCTCGAGAGATGGAGTGCCGCTCGGTATACCTACTTCCTAAGCAGCCCGTATGTCTAAGCAGACAAGCGAGAATAATGTCACGGGCGAATACAGCAGCATCCGGATGCTTTGGAGATATTGTTCGATGGACGGCCGATTCGTTTCAGATAGTTATTCCCTTTTTTATGATGGTTTCGGTTTACTATTCAAAAATATGTGTTTCTAGCTATTAACCTTTCAAATGCAGGCAGTGGTAATAATATTATATCTCTGGTGGAATACGACGTCGAAAGGATATAGCAGGATGTCGACGTAACATTGTCTGCCATTGCCCTTCGTTTTTCGGACTCTTAGTGGTAGTAGTATTTAATTACTTTGCCATAGTTTATCCCCCCCTGTTTCTTAATATGCTGGCTTCAATGCATATCCCACATTCGATAACAAGTTCAGCTTCTGTAATTCGCCTTCTTATAAGTGTAAGGTTCATTTGAACCGAGGCTTTGGTCTTTGCTATATCACACAGGAACGAAGCAAGAACTGATACGGATGGGATGTATGTATATGCATTTAGCGAAGAGAGAAGCTTCAGCCACTCGAGACCATATCCTAGCTCAGGCTTTGGTTAAGCACGGTTAAGGTCTTCTCACGAAGCTCGCCAAGTTCAATCTCTAACGCTTCGTTGCGATCCAGCGTCTCCTGAAGACAGTCAGCAAGCTTTACTGACAGCTCGTCTCCCTGATTCTTCTCTGAGAGCATGTTGATGGTCTCCTTCCAGTTCTCCAGGTATATCGAGGACTGGCCATGAAGAGCATTAATCATCGTGTCCTTAAGCCGCAGCTTAGCACGACACTCGACTAACTCGTTCTTGAATTTCTTTTTCTTGCTTGCCCATTCACCCAGCGCAGTCGCGAGACGGTCATTGAGCTGAGTTTCCTTGTCCCGAGCCTGCAATAGAGACTTTTGGTAGTATGTGAGCGAACGGCTGGCTTCCTCTAGCTTGCTCATGTACTTGGCGTTATATGTCTCCAGGTCGTCGAGCTGTTCCTCTAGCTTGGTATTAGATGCCTGTAGATTCTCGATCTTCGCATCTCGTTCGGCTAGCTGGGCCTGCAGCTTGTCAAGCTCTTCTTGTTGGGCCTCGGTCTTACTCTTTAGCTCTTGATTGACCTCCAAGGCCTGCTTGAAGTCATGATGCATCGAGAATTCAGTGAGCTTCTTAGACGGCTGTCGGATTTTCAAGACGACTTTGCGAAGGATAGCCAACTCCTTTGCAGTCTTCATGTTCTCCTCCTTGGCCTTTTCGATGTATGTCTTGGTAACCTCGTATGCCTGGGTAAGCTGCGCGACCGTCCCCAGGCAGCTGGATTTAATTTCCGACATGTCTTTGTATTGCTTGTCGATGATATCCTGGATAAGTCCCATCTCACGCTGGAGCATCTTATTTATCGCGTCCATGCGGGAATTATCCTCCGTCAGGGAAGAGGCGCGCGAGCGTTGCTTCTCTCTTCCTTTAATTGCAGTCACGAATTTGGTCTGCCAGAACATCTTTTCGGTGAGCAACTGGTTTCGCTCGTCAGCAAGGTATCTGATTTCATCGTCGAATTCATCTTGGAGCGCAGCAAGGTCATTACGCCTGGTTACCTCTGCATTTTCCAGAAGGAAATCTACTTCCCGGGATGGTATCATTTCCTCCTCTTCCTCTTTTTCTTCGTTGCCGCCATCAACTTCTTTGCCTTCTTCATCGGCTTCTTTATCGCTGTACCCTTTGTCGTCAACAGAGTCCTCTCTGGGGATTTCCTTGAACTCAGAGCTGGCGCCTGTATCGCTTGCATAATCTAGGTCCGCCTCCAGATCCTCCAAGTCATCCTCCTGGTCCTCCTCCACGGGAACTTCCTCGTTCAAGTCAACTTCTACCTCTGCGGCATTTTCCATCTCTCCGGTTTCTTCAGATTCCTGGTCATATTCTGTCTCTCCCTGTGATTCCGGGTCAGACGGTCCAAAGACATCATCTCCGTCTAGGTCGGCAGACGGGGAAGGGCTGCCAGATGACCCTTCAATTTCCTGTTTAGTAGATCTTTCTTCGCTAGTGGTAGTACAGGCCCTCTCTGGAGGTGAGAACGGAGAGACCATGGTGCTATTACCGATATCCACACTTGAGCTAGCAGTGGAAATGGCAGGGGTAGAGGGGACTCCCTCTATGCAAGGGCTTCCTTCAGAAGTCCCAACCTCTTCCTTACTACAAGTGGACATATCCCTGGGTGATGGTTCTTGATCCTGCCGTTCTCCGTCAGAATCGTGATTCCACGTTATAGAAACAAACATACCTCGCATATAGAGTCGGCCGCGCCCATCTTGGTAGAGTCCGGCGGAGAAAGCTTTGACTTCATACGGCTAACAAGGGACCGAACGGTAGAAGTGGGAGCGTGGCGAGGAGAGGATGTCCAATTGTGCCACTATTACAGTTAAAACTCTGGCTGGCGCCGTTTTTATAGCAGATGGACTAAAGGCATACCTTGTCACGGCGGGGACCTTTAGTACCCACGTTGGGAGTTACTGGGCTGAGTGACCCCATTAGAAAACAATAAGTCTTTCGTGAATTCCTCTGAGATGTCTTAAATATAGGTATTTTGGTATATGAAAGTGAAGCAAAAACAGTTGATAGGTTTTTAGGAGGTATGGATCAACCTGCTGACTCTAGGATTGCGGATAGAATGGTGAAGTTTGTAGGAAGGTGTCTGAGTTTGCTTAGGAAGAAGTAGGTCACTGTGTATACGCTAGAGTAATAGAGAAGGGAGTGGTGGATGTAGCAGCTTGAGTCATGTCCTTAAGTATTCATTCTGGACATGGTGCGAGCCTGGAGCTCTCCATAAAGATGAATGCCCATCTCGAGCAGCACTCTCCTCTGATTCACTTTTAGATGGTTCTGGTGGAATAAATACCTTTGTTGCAGGGTGTAAAAAGGGGTATCAAACAACGGATGGCGTCAGTCAGCTAGGGGACCAGCTCAAACAATCTCCAAATTGCATTGTTTGATGCCTTCTCTGGTCTCTTTGGGTATAAAGAAATAGCCAAAATATATGGTCATGAGGCTATTAAAGCTTGTAAAGCATGCATAATGCCCTTGTAACTTCAACCGCCTCATGCCAATGCATCGTAGAAGCATTATCAGATCCTATATTGCATAGACGTGTGGCCTAGTAGAATGGAGACCCTCTGCTCAGCCATCCTCATCCTGTACCTGAGGTACACACCGAGTCTTGCATTCTGCAGCATAGTCATTAAATGCCGGCAGCGTCGGATCCATCAGTCTCCAGTCTATCAAAACGGTAAATAGCTGCTAATACGGCACAGCCGATGGTTGTAAGATGATGAATGTAGAGAAGATTAAAGACGGGAGAAGATGAAGAAGCGAAAAGAAAGCCCAAAGAAGGTCGCGTGTAAGTCTTTCTTAGTCAGCAACTCCGTGATGCGACCAGAGTGTCCTCAAAGCGCTAGTAAGTTCTTTTTGTCCACAAAAACATCCAAGAAGACGAGAACTTCGATCTTTTACTGCTTCAACCAACCACCTTGTCGTCTCTTCCTCCCTCCCCTCCCCCTTCTTCCTCCCTTTCTCTCCTGATCGCTTGTCTGGGTTTTGTTTATAAACCTCTTTGGTTCTCTCTTCCTCTTTTGTTCAGTCCGGGGGAAACAAAGACAAACCGCCACCATGAGCGGCCGTAAGTCCATCTCCACCGCCAGACCTCCATTGCGACGGCAGCAGCTGCGTATACGCTTGGGAACTGCCTACTGACCGATGTAGTACGCTTCCTCGATCTGATCAAACCCTTCATGCCCCTCCTCCCGGAGGTGGCTGCCCCCGAGACCAAGGTCCCGTTCAACCAGAAGGCTATGTGGACAGGAGTACGTTGAGCCGTCGTCAGACCGCGTGAGAGGATTGCAATTGGAATGTGGCTGACGGTTGAGATTTAACAGTTGACCCTGCTCATATTCTTGGTCATGAGCCAAATGCCTCTGTACGGAATCGTGTCTTCCGATACTTCAGACCCCCTATACTGGCTGCGTATGATGTTGGCCTCTAATAGAGGAACCCTCATGGAATTGGGTATCACCCCAATTATTTCATCCGGCATGGTCTTCCAGGTAATATATATTGTTCTTTTTATCGTTGCAGTATGGTCAGTTTCGGTATCTAATGCACTTTCTAGCTTCTTGCTGGAACCCAACTCATCGACGTTAACCTCGACCTCAAAACCGATCGCGAACTGTACCAGACTGCCCAGAAGCTCTTCGCTATCATCTTGTCTTTCGGCCAAGCCTGCGTTTACGTCCTTACTGGCCTTTACGGTCAACCCAGTGACTTGGGAGCCGGTGTCTGTGTCCTGCTCATCGTTCAGCTTGTTGTTGCCGGACTCGTGGTCATTCTCCTTGATGAGCTCTTGCAGAAGGGTTATGGCCTTGGAAGCGGTATCTCGCTCTTCATCGCCACTAACATTTGCGAGTCTATTATCTGGAAGGCCTTCTCTCCCACTACTATCAACACTGGCCGTGGACCCGAGTTCGAAGGCGCTGTCATTGCTCTCTTCCACCTCTTGCTCACTTGGCCTGATAAGCAACGCGCTTTGTACGAGGCATTCTACCGCCAGAACCTCCCCAACATCATGAACCTCATTGCTACTCTTGTCGTTTTCGCCGCTGTTATCTACCTCCAAGGTTTCCGTGTTGAAATTCCCGTCAAGTCCTCCCGCCAACGTGGTGTTCGCGGATCCTACCCCGTTCGTCTCTTCTACACCTCCAACATGCCAATCATGCTCCAGTCCGCCCTCTGCTCCAACGTCTTCTTGGTCAGCCAGATGCTGTACTCCCGCTTTTCCGACAACATTCTTGTTAAGCTTCTCGGTGTTTGGGAGCCTCGCGAGGGTGGCTCTGCTCAACTCTACGCTTCTTCTGGTATCGCCTATTATATGTCTCCACCATTCAACTTTAAGGAAGCTCTCTTGGACCCCGTCCACACCGTCTGCTACCTCATTTTCATGCTGGTTGCCTGTGCCCTCTTCTCTAAGACCTGGATTGAAGTCTCCGGCTCTGCTCCTCGGGATGTTGCCAAGCAGCTCAAGGATCAAGGCTTGGTTATGGCTGGACACCGTGAACAGAGCATGTACAAGGAACTCAAGAGAATCATTCCTACCGCTGCAGCTTTCGGTGGTGCCTGTATTGGCGCCTTGTCCGTGGCCAGTGACCTCATGGGAGCTCTAGGAAGTGGAACCGGTATCCTTCTCGCAGTAACGTATGTCATACTCTCATCTACCAAAGTTTTCTCTTGCCATTTTACTAACTGTCAATAGAATTATCTATGGCTACTTCGAAATTGCCGCTCGGGAAGGTGATTTCGGTGCTGTTCTCAAAGGCCTAGTCCCTGGCAACTAAAGTCCAGGCGCAATATTTTCTATAACGGATCAGCAAGTTCTGAATACCGTTAAACAGACATTTTTTTTATTATTACTCTTAAATATTTTGATTTGTATTATCAGCAATGTCAAGTGGTCTTTCTATATGTTTCTTGGGAAGGGAAGATGACTAGGCGCGAGTTGTCTTTTACAGGCAGAAATAAAATCCAAAGGAACCGTGAGGCGTGGGTTGAGAATCGATAATTTACAAGCCAATCCTTGTTGCTTGCTTGTTGTTCATTTTTATATGCACATTCGAGTCTTCCCCCTTCACACCAAAAATCGGGTACTTCGACAAAATGGCCTTTAGTAGGTTCTCTAATCTGTATATAATAGCTGCCGTTGATACTTCATTCTCAATAATGACCATCCAGACCATCTTGTTCCTTGTTGCAGGTAATCTTGGAGTAGGTATTCAATCCCTCGTGTATAGTCAGACTAATTGCGCCAAAAATCATGTTCTGTAGTCTCCATTGATAGTCACATATTCATGACTGAAATCACAGAACCAATAAACAGCCTCTTCACCACCCTTGCCTGCCTCTCCACTAGCTCCACCGCCTAGATCCACTACGATCTCAAGATCCTCGTGCTGCAAAATAGTTGAGGCTCGCTCCTCGTCCACAGACTCTGGCTCCCCGTTTACTAGGAGTTTGAGTTCGGGACTTCCGTCAGCAGGTTTGAAGCTCACGCTCATTTTTTCAGGCACAACGGTACCAGGAGCAACGCCCGGTGTATATCCAACTGCACAGAGGATACGGCCCCAGTTAGCGTCCTTGCCATACAACGCTGTCTTCACTAGCGGAGAACGGGCAATGGTGGAAGCAATGCGTTTGGCATCTTCATAAGAAGGCGAGTTTTTAACGCGTACAGTGGCAAATTTTGTGGCTCCTTCACCATCGCGAACAACTAATTGAGCCAAGGATTGCGTGAAGCCTGTTAAAATAGACTGCATGGCGGTATAGTCCTTTGAATCCCTTGAGGATATAGGCGTCCCTCCTGCAGCACCATTGGCAAGTATAGCTACCGTATCGTTGGTGCTGGTATCACCATCAACGGATATAGAGTTGAACGATCGCGATATAGAGTGAGAAAGAAGCGACTGCAAAATCAGAGCTTCAATGGGCGCATCGGTGCAGATGATACCGAGTAGAGTTGCCATGTTTGGATGAATCATACCAGCCCCTTTGGTCATTCCTGCAATACTATAGGTACGGCCAGGAGAAGAGGGTAAGGTAAAACTTTGGGAGGTGAGCTTTGGGAATGTATCAGTGGTGCAAATAGCTCGAGCCGTGCGTAACCATGCAGCGTGGGTCGATGAAAGGTTCGATTGCGCTTCAGGAACCTTATTGAGGATCCTATCAATCGGTAGCCTGGACAGGAGAATCAGCACCCATTATGTTATGGGGTTCATTAAGTTACTGCTTTTCTTACAATTGGCCAATAACACCAGTGCTCATGACAAGAGTACTTGGATCGTCCTCGGGAAGTCCATTACATTCGTCCGCCTTTCGGCTCATACTCCTGGCATCCTGTAGTCCCTTTTTGCCCGTAACTGCATTAGCGCAGCCAGCGTTGACAATAACCCCACGAATATTGTTTCCATTCTTCTTTCGGATCAATTCTGAGCTCACTTGAACAGGAGCAGCTTGAAATTTGTTCGTGGTAAAGACGGCAGCGGCAGAGCAGGGGTCTTCGGACCATATTAATGCGAGGTCAGGAGCGGACGTATTCGACGCTTTCACCCCAGCATGACTCCCAGAGACCTTAAATCCTTTTGGATATGTTCCCGAAGACGGTACAAACTTTTGCTTCGACGCTGGGATCGACGTATCTATCGGTGTTGTGAATTGACGGACCTGGCCCGACACCGGAGTTCTGGGCTTTGAGAAGCGGCAGGCATAGTGAGATATCTGGCCAATGGCTCTAGCATGGTTCGGGGCCATCTCTGTCGTGGCAGCTATATGCTGTGAACATCCAATTGACCGAATTTCGGACAATCCCAGAGAACAGAAATATCGCGGGTGTGAGTCAAGCTTGGGAGCTTCCAAGGTGGCTCCACATTAACTATAGTTCGACGGCGCTTCTAAGCTCGCTGATAAGCGCCAGTCACGTGGTTTCGTGTTTCTTTGCGCTTCGAAGCTTTCAGGGCGAAACCAAAATATATCAACGTTGGAAGGAGCCAGCAAGGCTCTAGTTTGCGCGCGACGCTGGACAGTCAAGATGAAGCGCAAGCAACGGGAGGTATCCTCGGATGAAGATCCCCTACAATCAGAGCTATCAACTACTCCAAAGAGACCCAAACAAACGTCCCGAAAAGACAACGAGTTGAACGGAACTCCGACGAAACACTCCGCTCCCGACACACCTTCTGGTCGACTAAGGTCTCGATTGACCAAACAAACGCCAACCAAGAATGTAGATATTGCTCCTGATCTAGTGTCTCCCCTCAAGACACCGACAGCAAGAGCATTGTTTAAGACACCCACCAAGCTAAAGAGCTTTGACAACGGAACGCCGAACGGAACACCATCGCGCATACGGAATGCTGACAGGTCAGCAAAGAGGAAAAGTGCAAGGGTGCTGCTTGATCCCAATGAAGATGATTTATGGGATGGCAGCAATAAGCTGGCGCGAGAAATTTGGGATGTACCGTCTGACGACAATGCGGCACCCGAAGTTGATACCGTTGCGGTGGGGGGGAAGAATAGGCCAAAAGAGCCGGATTCTAAGCCGGAAGACGCAGCTAAAGAAGTGCCTAAAGAACCTCCAGTCACTCCCCGGAAACGAGGCCGGCCCCCGAAGGTTCGAGGACCTGAAGATCAAACACCGAAAACACCAAAAACACCCAGGACACCAAGGAGAAATGAACGGGTTACGACACCCGAAGGGGATCTGCCACCACAGGAGAAATATTTTTTTCAGACTCGGACAGGACCGGTACAGACATCCAATAACACTATGGCTAAATCATCCCTCTTCACCCATGAAGAGTTTTTTGAACAGCTCGGAATGTACAAGGATCCGCTACAAGAGGAAAAGGACTACTTGCTAGAGCTTCATGAACGCTCCTTTCCACAGTGGCATTTCGAAATGACTGAAGGATTCAATGTGTGCATATATGGATTTGGATCTAAAAGGAAACTTGTCCAAAGGTACGCGGATTGGTTGTATGAACATTACAATCAACCCCCGGCAATAGTGGTTGTGAATGGATACACACCAGATATTACCATCCGATCTATTCTAGCAACTGTTGCAACGGCTATTTTAGGCCCTGATGATACCTCGAAGCTCGGCATTCAGCCGAATGACGTGTTGGAATCTATTCGTGCGGCTCTGCTCAAACCCCCCCCTCCACAGCCGATAACAGTTCTCATTAACTCCATTGATGCACCGCCGTTGCGTCGTGCGCAGCAGCAGTCACATCTGGCTAGACTTGCTGATATACCCCATATCAATATTCTAGCAACCGCTGATACTCCTAACTTTCTGGTGCTTTGGGATATTACCCTCCGGGATAAGTTCAACTTTGTATTTCACGACTGCACAACGTTTGCTTCATACGATGTTGAATTAAACGTTGTGGATGAGGTGCATAGCTTGCTTGGACGTAAAGTCCGGCGTGTTGGCGGTAAGCAAGGTATCGGATTTGTTCTGAAAAGTTTACCGGAAAATACACGCAAGCTGTATCGATTATTGATCACGGAGATCCTTATGATGCTAGGGGACAGCCAAGATGGCGAGGAAGAGCATGAAGCTCAGATCGAGGCCGACGATCCTGAAGAAAGCGACACCCGAAGTGAAAAGGTGGCAGCAATAGAATGGCGAGCTCTTTTTCATAAAGCTTCGGAGGAGTTTATTTCCTCATCTGAGATGATGTTTAGAACGCAGCTGAAAGAGTTCTATGACCATCAAATGATCACATCAAAGCTAGACCCCAGTGGTGCAGAACTGCTCGGTGTTCCTCTGTCACGAGAGGAAATAGAAAGCATTTTGGAAGACCTTGTCATCGATGGGTGAGAACGAATAATAATAAACACCTTCTCGCTACTTATGGTACTCTGTAGTCTCAAGTGTGACGAAATATAAATGATGTATATAGTAGCCATGAAGTGCATCGTGTACCCCACAGATGGTAAATAATGCAGATTTCTTAGCTTCCCCAACTGCAGACCTGAAGACAAAGGAAATCTATATGAGTATAGGTCTAAAGTTCACCAAAAGCAGCCATAGCCAGAGTTGTTCCAAAGCTGGCTTTGAAAGGGACGTTTTCATGCGTCATCTTTCGGAAGTCAACTGATTTGATGTGCCTCTGTAACCAGCTGGTCGGTAGGATATCGTATCCTTTGGATGCGGCCCACTACCCAATCGTTAGCAACAGCTGGGACGGACGTTATTGAAACAGCTGCGAGTAAAACACACCTCAATGATTATAATAGCGAGGCCAATAGAAAACGCCAGGGTTCTCGAGAAAATACGTAGTCCAAGCCCGGTGAGGACCCCAAGCGCACTGCCGAGGCTGATCTGACGGGCGGTCTCGGCAGTTATTAAACCACCGAACAATGTTTTCTGCTGAGATGATGGGCCTCCATGCTTGAGGGTGAACTCAGATACGGACGGGTGCAAAGGTCCAGATGCATAATCGCAGCGTATGGGGGAACTGATTCTAGTTTGTAGGACCGAATAGGAAGCGCATAGCGGCACGGCAAACAGGAGCGGCCGACAAGCAGATCGGAGGAATTGGGAGGCCATCGTGGAGTTGCGGTGGTGTGCTATAGTGAGAAAGGTGATTGGTTTAGGGGTTGTAGAAGCAAACCTCGGAGGAATATGTGGCTGCTTCCCGGTTCAATGGCGTGAAAACTGTGAGCCCTTCTATGCCAGTTTGACGGCCGTTGTTGCTAGTTGTTGTTGTTGTTCCTTCCTTCTTCCGACCTTGTGTCGCTCCTTCCTTCTTTTGGGTATGACGTCGAGGGCGCGGCAAGCACGGACCATAGTTTATCCGCAGATTCGGGTCCATTGCCCAATCAGGACGTCCAGCGAGTCGTTATTTCAACGACAGCGAAGAGGCTCTCCAGCTTCATCCATTCTCCTTCAGCCATGGTCATACTATATTTATTATTACTATTAGACAACTTGGAAGGTTACATATGATCTAGGCTGGCCCCGATGCTTATATTTGCATACTAATACAGAGAACCAACTCAACTGTCGATGAACCAGCAAGTACACTGCCTATTCTTGGTTGTCCAAGGGCAGCACAGCAAGGATTTAGGATAGCACGATGCACAACGCCATGTGGACGTCCATGAACAGGATCTTACCCCTTGCTGTGTATCAACAAAGCCATATGGGATCTCGGCCCATGCTAGATGATGTGTCTCGGTGAAAAAAAAGATGCTTCCCTAGCGCGGCCGCGGAGAAAAAAAGGCATCTGCGGAGAGATGGATACGAGGGAACCTCCCTCATCTGATTAACTTCCAGGGAGCTCTTTCAATTGCATCTAGACAATATATGTCATCACCTATGGTACAATGAATAACACAAAACATGAAAAAGAAAACAAATAATAACTAGCCAAACAATCGATAGCCCCCAAGGTCTTGCGGCTTACTCGCTATCCGCGGGTATACGGATATCCGCGGCGACTGTTTAACTATCAGATGCGAGCAAGCGAAGGCCACGCTCATATGACTTGTCCGTGAGAATGCTCCGCACGGAGTGCTCGCCATAAATTAATATATGCTGCATTTATCAGCTACGCCCTGCCAGCGACGAGAACATCCCTCTTTGATAGGCACAGTCTCCAAAAGCAAAGGGGCTTTCACCTGCAAATTGGTCGATTTTGACTCATCCCTGGCCGTAAACTTTACCTGTTCCGCTCTTGAAGCTAAAACTCAAAATCTTTTTATCTCTCTCAACCGAATTTTTGACTAACTGCGGGGGCAATATTCCATCTCTCCTTTCTCTTGACAGAATTCATATCTTCACCTCCCTCTCCCAGGCAATTGCTATTTAATCTGTGTCGCCTTCAATTCACGTTGATATCCTCGCTGCGAGATTCATCCTTACCCACATTGAGTTAACCCCCGCTACTTAGACAAAATGGCACAAGAGCACCCCGCCACCGGCACAACCGGCGGGAATGGAGTCACCAAGGATTTCACTGTCAAGGCTGGTCTTGCACAGATGCTGAAGGGTGGTGTCATTATGGATGTTATCAATGCTGAGCAGGTGTGTATATCTTGAACGACCTATCATTTCAATGCAATGTATATTTAGGTTACAAGCCGAAGACGGATATCAATGCTAACTCGGCATTTTGATCTGTAGGCAAGAATTGCTGAAGAAGCCGGTGCTTCTGCCGTTATGGCTCTTGAGCGTGTCCCAGCAGATATTCGAGCCGAAGGTGGTGTTTCCCGCATGTCTGACCCCGGCATGATTAAGGAGATCATGGCTGCCGTCACAATTCCAGTTATGGCCAAAGCCCGGATAGGACATTTTGTTGAGTGCCAGGTTAGTCAATTCTTCTCTGTGTGAAGTATGGGAAAGGATTTGGATGAACTAGATGATGTGCTAACTCATAGCCAAGATCCTGGAAGCCGTTGGTGTTGACTACATTGATGAGTCCGAGGTCCTTACTCCAGCCGACCATGTCTACCACGTCACCAAGCACTCTTTCAATGTTCCATTCGTATGCGGATGCCGAAACCTGGGTGAAGCCCTCCGCCGTATTTCCGAAGGCGCTGCCATGATTCGTACCAAGGGTGAGGCCGGGACCGGTGATGTTGTCGAGGCTGTAAAGCACATGCGTCAAGTCAACACTGAAATCGCCCGTGCCAGATCCATCCTGCAGTCCGCCCAGGACCCTGAAATCGAGCTGCGCGCATTCGCTCGCGAGTTGGGCGCTCCATACGAATTGCTTCGCGAAACCGCTGAGAAAGGCAGACTTCCTGTTGTCAACTTCGCTGCTGGTGGAGTTGCCACACCCGCTGATGCTGCTCTTATGATGCAGCTTGGCTGTGACGGTGTATTCGTGGGATCTGGAATCTTCAAATCTGGTGACCCACGCAAGAGAGCCAAGGCTATCGTCCAGGCAGTCACTCACTTCAAGGATGCCAAGATGCTGGCTGAATTGAGCGAGGGTCTCGGTGAGGCAATGGTCGGTATTAGCGTACGAGACATGAGTGAGAAGGAGAAGCTCTCTGGAAGAGGTTACTAAATTGAAGGCTTGTTGACTTTTCTTTATATTTAATGGGTTCAACTCACCCAGATGGAACCTCCTAAATCAGCCTTTCTGAGCCATTATCCCTCCATTATGTTTTAACATTCTGGGATATTGCGGATATACCTTTTGTGTTCTCCTGATACGAGTATTTTTATGAATGGCGTGACTGGAAAATCTTGTAATGATGGAATAGCGTTTTCAAAAGTTGTCCCAGGCCCGAAGAAAACTGAGGTTCAATTATACAATACTAGATTATAGATAGATCCAAGTGAATAAGGAAGCCTCCTCTCCATACTGATCTATGGTCACTGAATCATACTGTTGAATACTATATTTAATCTCATCATGCATGATATATCACATACCCGAAAAAACCTAAACGCATCACGCCTAGCTAAACAATGTTCGTGGAAATATTTTGAATATACACACTGCAGGTGCAATTCAAGTAATAAATGGCCAATCAACATCCCTTCTCACAGGCTCGTCTCTGAAACATGGCTCATATCAAATCAAAATCGGTCTCCCGGTAGAGAAGAGCGTACCAGATATAAATCGCGAACAAGGTTTAAACACCCTTCGACTTCGACGAACCGACCTTATATTGGCTCTGAGGTCGCCGGTTCGGAGCATTTTTATCGCTGAGATCTTTTACAGATCCCGCGTCGAGAATTCCGCCATTTTTAGATTGTTTATCAGCCGGGTGTGTCTCAGCGAAATAGGCCGCACCATCCATAAACCAACAGCAACCACAACCCCGATCAGTGAGGCAGCACTGGGGGTTAGCACCAACTGTGCAGTACCAGCCCTGACAAGGACCCGTGCAGAAATTGTGGAAGCCTTTCGTGCAATTTATTAGTATCCTCCTTAGACATCAGTGATTGAATATGAACTCACCGTCACTGTCACGTTTAGCCGCAGACACCGCCGGGATGAAGCCGACCTCCTGGCCATTTCGGACCTGGATAGAAGCTGGTCATACAATATTAGCAGCCGTGTTTATGAATATTAGGTTATCATTGCCCTAGCTAGGCGGCATAAGTCACGTACTACTAAGGCGGGTCACTTGAGCTGGGTCTGGTGCAGCAACGGCAGCCACATGGGCAACGAACAGGGAGATAATAGCAACAGAGAATTGCATCTTGAAGGCTGAGGATTTCTGAAGACGAGTTTGGTGATTTGGTCCAGGTGTGGAAGCTGAAATGGGGTTGGATAGGCTGATGATGGCAATAGTATCTCAATAAATGGACGGGGTACCAGGCCCCTTTTATAGAAAAGTGTGGTATTCAACAAGGTATGATATGGCGGATCTAGACAAACCCCAGATTCGAGGCTGAGCATCGTAATCCGGGGCAGAATGGGGTATATTCGAAATTATCTCATTTATATCCCCACCATGGCACATTCATAGAAATGCTTCACACGACCAGATACTCAACTGATTCAAGGGGTATCAAGTAAATCGCGCAGCCACTGAAACACGGCAATTGTTGTATCCACACTGAATGGAAGTTTCGAGTATCCAAAAGTCAAAGACGTTTCCTGGATTGTTGGGTATTCTATAGTGCCATGTTTATGAAAAAGTAGCCAGTAGCCTTAGGATCATGCATAGCTATGTCCTTAGCTACCACTTCCCTGCAGTAGATGGCCTACTGGCCCTCAAAAAAGTCATCTAATGCAAGCTGCTCATATTGGGCCCAAGAATATGATACTTCAGCCTTTGGCAGACAGAATGAGATATTTATGCCGTCATGCCAAGGGCAGAGTGTTTGTTGGAGGATCGGGATGATAAAGAAAATGAAACAACAGGAACAGCTAAACCATCGCTATTTAACTTCGATGGAGCGGACCGCAGTGCATTAGCCGTTACTACTTACCTATGGATCTGTTGGGATATATGTTGGTAATATCTTGCATCTAAGTGCACAACAACATTGCGCTTTACCCCAGGCATCATACGAACAAGATGTAGGATTAGGAAACGAACTTACAAGTCCTCATATCATTACAGTCTACCATGCCTTCATCCATTCATTCGGTTATTCGTTCTTTTTTTTGTGTAACTAACCATACATCCCGTGGGGTTAAACATTGGCACCTCATATCCCCAGCTTAACAGCATAGGATGGGGATTCTCTTTCATAATGTCCCGGTATCAAGCTCCGGTTATACGTATGCGAACCCTTTACCCCGGTTAGATACCCAGAAATTTTTGACATTTGCATTCGTCTGTCTTGCCCCCCGGAGAGAAATAATGGTAGAAAGAAACTTTTGTAAGTCCTGCTGTGTAACAGATGGTGCCGGCAATGACTGTGTCGCTCCAGTGTCAGTGGCAGGAGCTTTGGGTGGAACATTTAGAGATGCCAGCCCATTGCCAAAATAGTGCCGAGCAGCACCCTGATGTTTGAAGACAAATTTCTTAATGACTTCACAGAAATGATCAAGGTCGGAACGTGCACAGTTTCCAGCAATCTGGTGCATAACATATTCACCAAGTACACGAAGATAAGGATCTAGGAATCCTGGAGGTTCGTTTGGCCGGGGAGAGCCCATAGAGGCCCCGGTTGAGATTAGCCCGGAAGGCAGGTCGGTTAGGGATAATATGGCGGCCCAGAATGAACAAGATGCGCGAAGAGGTAGGGGGTCAGGCCTCTTGAGCACATCCAGAGTGAAGCTAAGGATTGCAGGAAGAGGGGGCGGAGTAGTATCCACGTATTGCAGGTTAAAGAATTGCACATAATATCTTGGGATGAGACGGGTAAGGAAGTCTATACAGCTGTGTGCCGCTTCTGGATCATAGCTGTTGGCCGAGACTGTCAAAGTTTGTATCAAAGTAGCTGTGTGCAGGGTTAATTCCGTAACTTCCTGTTCAATGACAAGGGGGGTTGAAGAGCGGGAGGCCAAAAACGCCGTGGCAGTAGCCATGACGTTAGAAAAGCGAGGGGATGAGATATTTGTGGCCTTGACAAAGCGAACGGTTACTTGGGTTGGGAGAACATAAGGGCCTGGGTGCCTCTCAGTGTAACCAGCCTTGAGTACGTCGCAAGTTGCCTCAATCATGTAGCTCTCGTTGGGGAACTGGCCCACTAATGTGTCAAGGATGCAAATAACAGTTTCCGTAACAGATACTCCGAGAGGGTCATTGGCCCAGAATGAGTCGGATGCAGGCTGGGAATCGTGGGTATCAAGATCAATCACATCGTCATCTGGAGCGCGAATACCCCTTCCAATACTCGCAGTGCAGCGCATTACTATTAAACTTCGCGCCAGGCCCTCTTCATATTGTCCATTGCTCGCTTGTTGACAGGCTGCCTGTGCCTCTTGAAGTAAAGGGTTGAGTAATTTCAATAGAGCAACAGCTCTCTCTCTATCAAGTTCCGCCGCCTGGATGACCGCAGCAATTCCCTCTGCAACACGCTCTAGGGTGGAGTCACCGAGTGAACTTTTGGTGCATAGCTGGTGAAATTTGTCGATAAATCCCTGAGAATGCATAGGAAGGAACTTTCGGCACGACTGACAGAGCGAGGAGATAGATCGTGAGGCCACTGGGTCACAAGAAGGGAAATCAAGGGAGCTAAACAAGAAGTTCAACACTGGGGCTAGGAGCTTCCCATTCCTAGCAAAATATGGAGTATAATGGTCGATCATATCGGCCATAGTTTGCCGTACTTTCAGAGGAATTTCTTGGTGACCGAAACATACTGACTGAAACACCTCGGAGCAGAATAAGTCGTCAAGAAGACTATCAGCATGCTCATTTTCAGCAACGGATTCCGCAAGAGATCCCAAACAATAGATTGCAACTTCGAACCCTTCCCAATCGTTCTTCGCAATTGAGTTTGAAGCCTGTTCCAGAATATGGCGAATAACGTCCACTCCTAACAATGGATAGACTTCAAGGAGATACTCAGCAAATTCACGGCGGAAATAAACAAACAGTCTCAACTCGTTGTCATCCCAAGTCTCAGAAACTTCGTGGCTTGGGAAACGTAGTTTGTCATAACCTTCAGTAATAACCCTGGCAAGCTTTTGTTTAATTTCCTCAGAAACCGCCAGTGCGCCATCAAGAACCAGCTCGTCTATATCGCTTGCAACTTCAGTCCAAAATTCTAAAAGCAAGATAACGGCACAATCGTCAACCTGTGGATAACCTGGTGCGTGGAATAATTTGTATAGTAGGAAGAGAATCTTCTCCCGGTTTTCATCAGATGGGCCGTCGATGATGATATTTGACTGGTCGAGTGCTGAAAATCGTAAAAGTAGATCCAAGAACTTCATGGACTCATCATCATACTCACCATTCATCAAGGCAATTGCATACCTCTCCCCAGGACCAACTATAAAGTTTATAAGTGCATCCATGTGGTCCTTACCAACTAGCTTGTACTGATTGGCAATTGTTTCTGCAAATAGCTCCATCACAGGCAAAGCTAAGGCCTCAATGCCAAAGAAGTGTGCGGCAAAGCCCAACGGTTTCTTTACTTTCTCAGCAAGGCCTGGAGGATTGATTTTTCCATTATGGAAGGCTTGTAGCCATGCCTAGTGTTGCGGTCAGTACCAAAATAACAAGAAAGGCAGCCGAATCGGACACATAATACATACATGTAGTGTTTGAATAGATTCCTTGGCTACATCAAGAGAATGGTCTGTTACATTTTGATTTGAGACACTGCCCGCATTGTTTACAGCACGCTCAAAACCGTAATCGATCAAGTGGAAGACGTCATTAGTATTGGCTTGCAGTCGGTTACCAGATTCAGTACTACAAGATGCGTAAGCGGGAGTTAGAAAGCACGGGAAAATAGGAAAAATGCTAACCCTTCGGTAAGGTATCGCGTGGATTCCTCGGCCAATGCAGTGCAGAATGACAGTAACGCGACCAGACGTTCATGGCTGAGAGCCGATAGCGCATGTATTGCGAGAGTAGGTTCCTCCGACTTATCTTCCGGAAGGTATTTCCCATTAGCCAAAGTTACGGTGACGTGACGCACGCTGTATGTCCAGGGTGACCCAGGCTTGAAAAAGAACGTGGTTAGCGTAGAGAAAAATTTCCTCATGACCAACGGCTTCTCTGCGGAGTCGATGAGCATCACGAAGCAGTTCATCAACTGCGCGAGAAGCCCTAACCGCTGCTCCACGTTGAGAATGTCCCTAATAAAGCAATAGAAGATCAAATTAGAGCGGGCTACTTCTTGTACCCTGGGTATGACAGATGTCTCACCATTCCTGGTTGATTTTCATCGTAAGCGTAAGAGGTCCATAGAACCTGATCTTTGGATCCTCGCATCCTAGAAAGCCATCCGCTATCATCCATCCCGCACTCGACTTCTGTAATTTTAGCAAGCGGTCTTGAATGGTAGCCACTTGGCTAGCGAGGCCAGGGGTAGTCAAGTCAGTCGCAAGCTGTAGGAGATAAGTCAGTCAATATGCAGGTTAAAAACGCATTAAAAAAAAAAAAAAAAAAAAAAAAAAAAAATCGTATCAAGAGACATTTGATTTGGTACATACCTGCCTAGCCTCAAAAATCAGAGCATCAATATCAGCTTGCTGCATAGTTGACCCATCTGGCTGGTCCATCTTGAATGCTATCTCCAGCAAGGTCAAAATATTTTTGTTATTGGTCCTTTTTTTTTTTTTTTTTTTTTTTTTTTTTTTTTCACCCGACTCATGAGTGGAAGAAACGCAGGGTCGGGGTTTTCTTCCCCCCCCCCCCCGTAACCCCCCAATTGCTTTGGCGGGGACAAGTTGGGCGGGCGGGGTACTCCTTCGGGGGGGGCCAAGGGGCCGTGTGGGTTGGGGGGTGGGAGTTTTTTTTTGGGGAGGG